>CATIWQ010452644.1:0-72335 GCA_949673415.1 Euphorbia schlechtendalii | reverse complement strand
CTTTGCTTTCTACTTATACTTTCTATTTCGAAGTTTATGATATGTCTATGTGTCATAATGCATATTTCATGCTAAGTCTTTTATGTTAATCAAGTTATATGCGTTGGCGTTAATTTTAAGAGTAGTTTTGGGGTTAACAATATCGTGTATAATCATTAGATCTATGATATAATGCTGTTTAGTGAGCCAATATTTTTGGAATGGTAACTTGCTAAATGTGGCTATGTGAGAGCGACCCGTACTAAGCATAGTATTGATGTTGTCCAGGTTTATATTACAGTCTAATCTCGTTTACGCTAGACTTAGAAAAGTTATTTCATGTGTTGCTCTGCGGCAAATTATTGAACATCTGAGTGTGTTGGACCAGTTTGTTAGATTATTCTAGTGTGTCGTAACACCTTTGTTGAACTTGCATGTTTTCTCTACTATACTTGTTCGTAGCGAAAATCTATTTATTTAGAGTCTCTAATCTATCACATCTATATTTACTCAACTTTTCATTTTAATATTCCTATCCATAAAAATCTCTAATTTATTTTTATTTTATTTACTTTTAATCTTTCCTAGTTATCTTTAGACCTGGTTCCTTCCTTGTGGGTTCAATATCTTTTAAAACTACATCGCAACTATATACTTGCAATTATCATCATTTTTCTATGTGATAAGGGGTATTGACAACACCTGCATTTATTTTTGAACAAGTTTTTGGCACAGTTATTAGCTAATAGTTCACGTGATTTTGGAACCATTATAGATTAAACTTATCAATATAAAAGTGGCAAACAGACACCTTTAATGCTTGCCTCAACCATTAGGGACATAATAAAAAATAAAGGGGGAGAAGGTAGCGCAAGATGCACGTCAAAAAACTCACAATGTTAAATCCTCTATCCTAGTAAGACTACAACATCCACAACATCAACAAAGACCGCTACAAAGACCACAATCTTCACAATAACATCAATAGCAACAACCTCCACTTGGAAGAGGAAGAGGAGATTCAAAGAGGAAATAGGCTAGCTCAATTTTTAGCAACTATTGTAATAGTACTTATAGTATCTACTTAGTATAAAACACTTTTAGTGTACCTTCTATGTTCGTCGGATGAAGTGATTGCAATTTTTTCTCCATGTTAAGAATTTCTTAAATTTTATATGTTATGGGTTTCTTGCATAACTTGTGCTTTGCAGGATTCAATATAGATCACCTTTGGAGAAGTTTATTAAGACAAGCCTCAATTTTGAAGAAAAGCTCACTCGGTATGGGGGAGTTTATGCTAATTGAAAGAATTCCACTCAACATGGGGGAGTCTATGCTAACTAAAGGGAGTTCACTCAACATAGTATGTTCTTATATCATAACCTATGTACTCTATATCACTAAACATTTACTAAGTTAATTTTTGCTACTACCTAGTTAGTTATCTTTTCCAAAATGGGGGAAATTGTTGAACCCAACTTAATGATACTTCTTAGTTATTTGAGTTTTGGAAATAACAAACTACTTAGGATAGTGAAATTAATTAGGTACCAAGTCGACTCTTAACTAAGTAGCCAGCATGAGTTTTTTTAAGATAAACAACTCAGCTTGGCAAAGGCTTAGTTAAGTTATAGCTCAGAGAAGTGGAGAGTTGCGATGTTGAGCTAAGTATTAGCGGCAAAGCAACTAATCTTTAAAGTTTAATTGATATATCTTAGCATAGGCAAAGTTCCTTTATGTGATGTTGAGTAATATAATGTTGTTACATTTATTATTTTCTATGAAAACATATTATTTTAATTTCATGTGTTTCAAGTTTCAACAAGGATTTGGTGCTGACATATGAATATTCATGTGGTCTAAACCATTAAAGGTGTCATTATAGATGTTAGCGTGTACTCACTAAAGTCTAAGATAAAAAGGTATCAAGTGACAAGCACCATTTTTTCAAGCATCACAGAGCCACTACAACGACAACAAATGATTCAATCACAAAGATCCATGTTGCATCTTGCACTCTCTTAATCTAGCAAATTCTTTTGAGGAATCAAATCTTGACGAGAAATTAATCAACGAATTAATCTCGCGCCTCAATGGAAAAAATGGCTATCTCACAACGGCTTTACATTTGTCTCAAATGGATGAAATTGAAATAGTGAAGAGAAGAGATTTTGAAACACAAGTCAAGAGAATAAGTTACAATGGCTACCTTTAGGAATCTACAAGTATAAATTGAGACTTCAAACGATGCTTACAACTTGGTGAAACGCTTGAATTTCTAAAGAGCGGAAACTCTTTTCAAGAAATCACAACCCAAGTAATCTCAAAAGCAAACAAAGCATTCCTATTCTATTTGTAATCAAGAGAAATCCAATAGACTTTAAATTATCCAAGTCATTCATTATAAAGAAACCATCATTCTAAAATTTGAGTTTATTTCATTGCAATCAAAATTCTAATTTGAGTAATTGTAGTTTGAGAAGGGTACTCACACTGTATAGAGAGGTAGTTAGCTTAGAAGGTACTTGTTGTAAAACATCTACTCTTTATCAAAGGCTTCTACGCCTAGTTAAAGGAGTTATCACTAGCAGATTTAAGGTTGGAAAAGAACTCAGGGACTGTAGGTAGGCTAGGGGCCAAACCATGATAAATTCTTAGGTGTAAAATTGCTTAAACTCTATCTTTATCCTTTGTTAGTGTTATTACTCAACATAAGTATCTTTCTCTCTAGTTTTATCTTGCTTGAAAAACCAACCTGAGCTAAGTAAGTTTTAATCGGCATAGCTTGTGACTAGACCTGTTTGCGGGCTGGCCGGGTCTCGAGCCCGCTTCAATTGGCCGAGCTTGGACACTCACTTTTTAAAAAAGCCCAGCTAGAGCCTGAACCCGTCAAAGCCCAAAGATTTATGGGCCGGGCTTGGTTTTTATATAAATACCAAGCTCGGCTTGACGAATAATTTTATTTTTCAGTATATATTTATACATTAAATTTACAATTATTTTAAGATTTTATTTTTTATCCTATTAAATTTTTATACTTAATTACAATACATGTTAATAAATATTAAAGATTTTAAGTAAACATTGCAATTATATTTAAAATTTACACATATTTTGATTTTTTTTTATTTTTTCTATTAATTTAATAAAAAATATTATAATAAAAAAATATTCATGGGCTTGGGCTAGGCTTGGGAATGACTTTGTAAGCCCGACCCGAGCCCGAAGTTCTAAAGTACGGGCTTGGGTCTGCTTAGGTTAACTTTTTTGTAAAAAGCCCGTCAAGCCCGGCCCCGGCCTGCCTGACGAACAGGTCTACTTGTGACCAAACAAGTCACCTCGAGTTGAGTGGTTTGTATAAGTTCTTATCTTCCCAGTTTGCACACACAACATTTCTCTCAACATACATTAACAAACTTGTAAAATTTTCTTTAAAGACTAATTTAAACAAGGTAAATTGGCATTCCCTCTTCCTCTGAGCAATTATATATGCTATCAAGGACCAAGAAAAGCTCAAGTTATTATTTCATTGTAAAGATAAAGAAAAACACATAAAATTGAGTTTTATCAATTTTATGTTTTCAAAGAAAGAGAAGAAATCGCCAAATAATAAAAATAACAACTTAGAAACAATTCTCAGATCTTAAGCGCATGCAAGATAATCGAAGAATAGATGAAACAATGAAAGAAGGGACTTGATTAATTACATGCAAAGGGAGAAATAGATTTAGATTTAAAAAAACATGCAAAGCAAGATAAAAACCTAAAGAACACGATTAAATAATCAATACAATGCTATGATACCAATATGCATAGATTATTATCATGATTTACAAGATTCAAACAAGCATGCATAAAGAAAAATAAAAGCAATTTAGAACACATTTCATTTTTAGGTTGTTCACTCCAATCAGATTTACCATCCGGAGGGATTATCAAGGTACGTCTCCCATGCAAGTATTTGAAGCTTTATTGAATATCTCTAGAGAAATCAAGCTAAAAAAGAAGATTACATGCCAAATTACTTTCAGTTTCTAATGAACTCATGCGATAAACCCTAAGTAACATGAAAAGAGTTACGTCCGAAACTAAGAGAGAATAAAAGCCTAAACAGAGAAATACAAAGCATACATATTACAAGCAATGCCCAAATACCCGATATAGAGCACCTTATATAGAAGAAGAGAAATAATTGCATCTAACAGAGTCATACTTCTCTCCACGTGCTCTTTAACCATACCACGCGCCAAAATCTCCATTAGAATTAATCCTTGAAACTCAAGGGTAGTACTGAATAAGGAAAAACACATAGAGAAAAGAAGAGATGGTTTAAAGGTAAAAGGAAGCAGTGATTAAGATACCCTAGCTTTAAGAAAAGCTTAAATACACAAGCTTAATATGGGTCAAAACAACTACGTTCAACAAATGGACTTTTGGGCTTGAAGGCTTCCAAAGGTAACTTGTAGGTCACTATAAGTTTAAAAATGAATGAATGAAATTGATGAATCGTAGAGTCCAAAATTTTTCAAATTTTAGTAGTGAGCGGGTTATCATCAGTTATGGGGGCAGATTTCCTTGATTTATGGATAGAGTTCAATATTCACTCTTAACAAGGATGATACCCGAAACTTCATACGGCCAAATTTGAGCATCAGATTGAGATTTTATGGGAAGCGGGCAGTGTATGAAAAATTAAATTAGATGACAATTGGACATCTTCCTTCACTAAAATTATCCTCTCAACGCGATTTACCTAAGCATCATTAACAAGTGATATACCATTTCCATTTCCCACTCCCCACCTCATTGAAGCTTTAAATTTTCCAATGCTGAAAATACTCCTCCAAATGTATAGCTTGGAGCATTAGGAAGTTCTATCGAAAAAAAAAACTTGACCGAAAATACTTACCATGAAAGTGGGACAAACAAGGGATTATGGATAGAGCAAAAATTGTCAAACGTGTTCGCAAAGTGGTGTTGTATTTAAGTCAACTATGTTTCAAGATTCCATAATTCCACCAAATTTCTTAGGTTGACATAACAAATCCCACCATAGCCAGTACCATTATTGGAGGTCCACAAAAAAGAATTCAAAATTTTATGAATGACAATAGATAAGTTAGTTGGTAATCGAAAAACTGACATCACATAAGTTGAAAGAGATTGGAGAACGACTTGTTTAAATCCTCATTTTCTCCCTAGTTAAGCTACTTTGCTTCCATGAATTTATTCTTTTCAATATTCAATCTTTACAAAGCCAAAAGGTGCCACTGTTTCTACCCACCGAGAAATCACAAATAGATTATTTATAAGTAGCTCTATATTAGAAGCGAAAGAAATAGAAATATTTGATGTAATATTATTATTCTTAACTAAAAATATTTTTTATCCTCATTTTGTAAACTTCTTGAAATCCTAGACCCGGTTTTGAAAAAGAATATTTTTATAGCTAAATTACATTTTTAATTTACCCTTATTAAAAAAAGTGGATGATCTACAATGAGCATTTACAAACAGGGCCAATCATTTGCAAATGTTGTGGTTCAGAACTAAAACATTGGGCCTAGGCTATTTAAGGTCCATCGTCATTTTAAGGCATCTTAGCATGCTGGCACGCTAGTTCAGTCACTATTTTTCATTAATTTCGGGAAGGCTTACCACCAACTTCCTTCTATATGTTTCTTTTACCTACTATTCTACATGAATTATGACACGTCCACGTAGCATATTTAACTAGTGTACTTCTTTGTCATGAACGTCAAGAGTAAACTTTGGATTCGTTTTGATTTTTGAAATATGTTATTCTCCTCAATTTTCTTTTTGAAGGAAAACGTAAATAGAAACGAATTCGGATTCTTACCTTTTTCGTATGTTTAAGATAAAAGAATGCCACATCGAATGCTGAATCGAATCCATCTCACGGTTTGTTGGAGTATGGATGTATATTCACAACTTTTGCAGCGGCGAAAATCGATAACGGTTAATTTGCGATGTTTTTGTTGTGAGACAAAAACTCAAGAGAGAGATGATAAATGGAAAATGGAAAATGGAAAATGAAATGAAAAAAATGAATTCTCATTTGGATTTCACATAATGGAATTTGATTAATTGCAATCAAGTCCTTAAACTTTTGATTATTTGCAATTAAATCTTTAAGTTCTACAACTTTTCAATTTAGTCCAAATAATTAAATTGGATCGGATTCTTTGTCCCGATTGACCTGCTCACCGGGGACAGGGTATTTCCAACATCTCCCACTCGCACTTGACAAGTCACATTCCGTACAATGTTATCAAATCTTCTATATGTTGTGAAGTCGTGCGACAGGCATACTATCAGGAATACTTTGTCTTGCACTTATTAGGGTTTGCCAAGACTATCCTTAGTGGTACTTAACTAAATAGATTAACAGCAAAAATTCAGAAACCATCTTGCACCTGTTCAGATTTGACAAGATTATTTTGAATGGTAATTAACCATATAAGTTAATATATAGTATATAAAATAATATCACATTGATATATAGCACGTAAGCTTTACCCTAGACTGGTCAACAATCACCCACTTCCATTTCTTTTGGGATCTCGGAAGCCTTAATCTGATATTCACTATCTTATCATAAATATAAGATAAGCATGTTAGCGAATCAACATATGTTAATTAGCTAAATCTTCCTTTTAAGTTGTCAATTCTGTATAAAACTAGTTCGGTTCATCAACCAATCACTCCCAAATCATATCATATCATAATCTCTTGGTGATTGATCAAATCTCCCTTACCAGTCCTTACTTCGCAAGATAACTCAATAGTATTAAGGGTAAGGTCCAATAACAACATAATGGACTGAGACTCACATTAGAGAAGTTGAGATCATTGTACATTGTACAAACTTCTCATCCCATGGTCACTAAGCACACATTATCTCGAGAACTTATTTCTCTCCCACTTTGATAATATACCATGGTGTCCTTTCCAATCTACCCTTATAAAGGAGCGCATGTCTTATCATATCAACCAACACCATCTAAAGGTTTTAGTTATAGTGCAACCTAGCATTTAACATTGCTTAACTAAATGAACTACCTTTATGTAGACTGAACATGACAAATTGTCATGTAAACTACAAAATTCTTGCATGTTTCCTTTTTGGATTAGGCATACAATGTTCTAAACAATGCGATCTTCTTGTTACTGAATAAGTCGATTCACGATTTTGAACAGGTTCCTGAAGTACACATAGGATGCTCAAAATCAATCTCATCCTAGTCTATATCCCCCTTATAATAATAGGGTAAACTCCCATTTGAGTAGGCTACCTCTTTTTCTGACATGCTATAAAGAAAAAATAATATGTACATAACATACAAACACACATACATTGCTCATAGAATATAACTCATTTATATTAACACAATATTATTAACGATTTGAAGGGTATAATAAATGAGGTAAACGAATAAAAATAATCTACACATATTTAACTCTTTGATATATTTCACATATACATCTTTTGGAGACATACTTCGTAAATAAATTTACAAGCATGTAATGAGTAGATATACTTCATATTGACCTCTTCTTTTGTTACTTAGTCTACAACTAACAAATACTTGGTATCGATATACTTGTTGCTACTACGATATTTCGGGTCTATCGAATTAAATATTGATGTTTGATTATCTCCATAAATAGTCAACATTTTATTTGGAGCACTCAGCATAAGAAGACTCAATAGTCTCCTTTCTCAAACAAAATCTTTTATCATGATTGGAAAGACACAATTCCACCATTAACCTTAGCTAATACGCACCTATGTATTATTCTATGAGGTTTATTTCCTTGGTTCACTACATTAGAGCATAACAAATGGTCATGCACAAGTATCTTACAATTTTATTAATGGTCTTCTAGTGCTCTATAACTAGAATGAACTAATATATTACTTCAATGCACATAACATGAGTTATAGTAGGTCTGGAGTATAACATAGCATATGTAATACCAATATATTACCCATTTTCCATATCCTCCCACTTGACAGGAGTTTTAGAACTAATTCTTACACTAAGAATCATATTCTTAGTCATCAGAATACTTATGGGTTCATAACTCTACATATAGAGTCTTTTTTAAGCTCTTTTTGTGCAAGATTCAAAAGATAACGATACTTATTATCTTATCCATCCATTTAGATCTCAATCCTACGAGTTATGCAGACTTTCTCACAACTTACATCGCAAAGTTACTGGACACCCAATCTTTCATTGGTATGGTATATACATAATGGTTCTCATTTACCATTCTAAATACCATAACATTAAAACCTCATGAGATTATAAATTGACTTATTAATCAAGAAACCTCGTGTTTATAATCTTTGGGGAAAATCATCTTAATTTTGCCATATAGAACTCTCATGACAATTCTCCACTAAGAATAGAGCTCGACACACCTACTTGATGCAACTTTAAGGAAGATACAACTACTAAAGTTGAAATAATTTATTTAGATGTAATTATCGCAAGTGGAAAGAGTATATTCTTATAATATATTCTTATCATTTGAATATATGTATTCCTTTAACTATAAACCTAATGCTTTTACTTTACATTGGGAATCCACTTGTTCTCAATATTTTTATATCCTTCAAGCATGTTAACTCAATTCTTCTTCCATCACATGTAACTGTACATCTCCCTTTAAACAATTAATTTTCAAGGTTGGAACAATTTTTCATTTTATTACTTAGGCTCTGAATTCTAATAAATATGTATAATATATTTATCATACCTCGAAATTCTTCCTTTTAAGCTCATTTATGTACTCCCACTCCAATTAGAAATATTAATGATCTAAGATCACACTTGAGCTAAACATATTGACTCCCACTTAGATCAATAGGATTTGCTCCCACTTGGACCAATAATAATTTGGGTTCTCAGCTCCCCCATGGAACAAAATCCCTTATTAATGTGCTCATTATGAACTAATACATTTGAATTACTCCCACTTATAGATATATCCAAAATGTTGGTCCTAAATGGCTTAATATTAATAGCAGAGGGGGAGGTGAATGCGTTTCTTGGTTCGTTTTAAGATTTACAAACTTCTTTTTCCAAGGTTAGCTTTTACATGCATGCTTAGTGGAAATGCTCTGTGTTGGGGTCTAAAAACTATAAACATCTTAGCTTTGCTGGAATAGTTTATCTTCAATCACTGTTGAGTACTTTACTCAGCTCAGACTCATTTTTCAAGAAAATACTTATAAAAATGAGAGAATGATTGATGAGCAAACACAATAAAGGAAAACGAATAAGGTTAGAATGATTACACCTGAAATCTATCTTGGTTCGACCCCAAGCCTACCTCTAGTCCCCAGATTCTTTTTCGAGCTTTGATCCACTAGTTTTTCTTTCCTTCCGTAGTCAGAGAAGCCTTGACAGCGGGTAGACATGATTATAGAAAGTGCCCTCCTTTCTATCTACCTCTCAAACACAGTTTAGGTACCCTTCCTAAACCATCACTCAGATTTCTTAACAGAAAATATGAACTAAGGATTTCAACTTATAAAAACGTTGAATCCCTTAACAATGTTAAATCTTAAGTGCTATCTCTCTATTACAAACAGATATGGTCAACTTGCGTTTGCTTGATTGCTTGATTGGGAATTTCTGATGGCTATGATTGATTGAACAGAGTTTCAGCTCTTAATGAAATTCGAGGTGATTCACCAAGTTTGAAAGTCTACTTCAGTCTTCTATTTATGATTGAAGGTCTTAGAAGTAGCTGTTGCAAACTTCTTATCTTGATAGCTTTCTCAATTTCACTTATCTTTAAATCTTTAAAATTGCCCATTTAAAAAAATTCCAAGATGTTTAGAGGCAGAGATTTCGAACGTTGAGGCGCGAGATTAATCCATTAATCCAAAGCGTCAAAAACTCATTTATCTTCAAGCAATCTAGTTTAATAGAGAGGCGCGAGAGTTGCAACGTGGATTTCTATGATTCGTTGACTTTACTAATGTTGCAGAGTTGTGCGGAGACATTGAGAAACAACGCATATCAGAGGATTCCTTTTTCTTTGGACTTTAGTGAAGAATCTCCAATATTCCATACTAACACCTTTTGGATGTGATGACCACTTGAATATCTTCTTTAATTTCAACGCCTTTTCTCCTAAAAAGCATCAAAGGGATATTCCATTTTTCACAAAAGCTGTTAAATGCATATGTGTCAAATAATTCCCTAAGTGTCAAAGTAACTTAGCTTTTATCACAAAAAGCTAACTTAGTACAGCTGAGTCTATATCTTATAGACTATGTAATACTAAGCCTAACTCAGCTTTTCTTACTCTTAGCCGTAACTTAACTAATCACTTAGTTAACTGAGTTTTTTTCCCTTAAACAACCTCAAGTAAACTTAATTAATTAAGAGTATACTTAGTACTCAATTAATTTCACTATCTTAGACAATTTGTTATTTCCTAAATATTTTAAGTATTGTGAAGTACTATTTGCTTGGGTTTAACAATCTCCCCCATTTTGGATAGATAATAAACTAGGTAGTAGAAGAGATTAATTGAATAAATAGTTAAAAGATATATGAAAACCTAGAAAGCAATGAAATACTCCCCCATGATGAGTGAATTCCTTAGTCAGTGTGGTCTCCCCCATATTTATTGGATTTTCTTCAATTAGCTTAACTCCCCCATACTTAGAGAAATTTTCTTCAATTTTGGGACTTTGTCTTACTTTAGCTTTTCTTTGAGGTTGGTCTTAGCATGCATTCCTGCAACAGTTTATAATAAAAAATTGTATACATGATAACAAAATTTACTGATTTAAGAAGCTCTTAACTTTTTTTTTGGTAAGAAGGAAAAATAAAAAACACGAGTGTTGGATAGGTGAAAGTCTCGGGAAGTAGACCCCGACATATCTTGTTGAAGAATATCACATGCACCCGGAATGGGATCCTCGAAAATAAAGCAACCGATAGGGAGGGTCGCTCCATATGCCACGAGAAGGTTCGTGCATCTATTTCCCTCTCGGTAAGTATGACGAACCACAACTCTCCAAGCTCTTTGGGTAAGCATTCTGATTTCCAAGATGATAGCAAAGTTCACATTCACTCTAAGATCTTGTTTGGTCAACATGTCGACCACATATTTGCTATCTACTTTAACCACTATCTTTCGGAAGCCCAAGTTCGAAGCCAGGATTAACCCATCCAAGACCCCCCAAAGCTCCACAGGTTACTTCTAATCCACCTCCGCAAATCTATGCCAAGGAACTAATCAATATTAATTAAACCTACCAATGTGGCCCACATATTCTTGGTCATAGGAAAAAACATCAAGACATGTAAAAGGCTCTCTACCGAATCGTGACATCTACCACAAACTTGTTGATTCGTCAAATGTCTCCTCTCCCTCTCCTCGTTTGTCAAGAGGCGCCCCTTCAAACATAACCATAGAAAAGTCTTGACTCTTTCCGGACCACACCACCTCCAAATCACCCTCCAATCCTCATTAGAACCCCCCCTCTTCATCATTGACAAGCTGGAAGTATGTAGATTTAACCGTAAAAGTACCAGACAAGGTCCCATTCCAGTAGCAGGCATCTTTGCCCCCCTGGTCAACTCGGATCAGACAAGCAACAATAGTTAGAAGAACCAAGTAAGGGAGTCTATTCTTGAATTTATCCCAATTCCAATCACCGTTCTCCTTAATCATATCTCAGACAGAACTCCAAGTTCATCCGCTTCAATAGGAGTCGTAGCTAACAGATTCAAAGGGCCAAGGTCACCCACCCATGCATCAGCCCAAAAGCGGACTTCCTCCCCCGAGCATACACTCCATTTCACTCCAACCATGATGTCCTCCTTTAATCGAACCAAAGCACGCCATAACTTCAAAGTTTACTATCCTAGACGAATAGACGCATTGGAGAAAATATTGCACTGATATGTTCCCAAAATCACCTTAGCCTAGAGAGCTGAGGGCTCTGAAAGAAGAGAGAATCCGAGCTTCATGAGAAATGCCGAGTTCATTATCGTAGGCTTTCTAATCCCAAGACCGCCCTCGTATAAAGGTTTGCAGACTTCGTTCTAGTTTACCAAATGGATTTTTCTACTTTCTACCGAGCCTCCCCAAAGGAATGTTCTTTCTATTTCCTCAATGCAACTATAAATAGCTTCGAGAAGATGTACAGTTTGCATCTTATAATAGGGAATGGAACACAGGACCGCTTTAACCAAGGTAAGCCTTCCCGCCAGTGAAAGTGACAAGGCATTATAATTATTTAAACGAGCCAAGACTTTCTCAATCAACCCCGAGAATTTCACACTTTCCTCACGATCACCCGTAAAGGGAATGCTCAAGTACCTCCCCAAGGAATTCGAGCTCCGGAAACCCAAGTGACTAGCAATCCTTCCAGTATTCATTATAGAGACATTTGAAGAGAAAATGATAGATGACTTCCCCACACTGATCTTTGCACCTGACACCTTGCAAAAAGAGTCTAGGACCCGCCTAACATCAACTGCCTGTCAAAAATCAGCCTCCGCAAACAAAAGATTATCATCTATAAAAAATAGATGAGTCAGAGGAAGGCCGCCTTGGTTAAGACTGATCGGTTTCCAATAACCCATCTCCGAGGACCGTCGAATGCCATGGGCCAATCTTTCCATATAAAGGATAAGAGGTACAGTGACATAGGATCAACTTACCGGAGCCCTCTCGAAGGCCTGAAAGCCTCCATGGTTATCCCGTTCCAAATAATTTGCATTGAGGAGTTGGACACATAGTTCATTATAACCTTAATCAAAATATTGGGCATCCCAATGTCCTCTAAAGTATCCTTAATAAATCCCCTATCAAGTCGATCATAAGCCTTTTCTAAATCAATTTTCATTGCCATCCATCCAACCCGGCCCTTCCTAATATTCATCGAATGCATAATCTCTTGAGCAATCAAAACATTATCCGAAATATGCCTACCTGGGACAAAACTCGATTAGTTGGGAAGAACAATTTTTTGCATAATCGGCTTCAGTCTATTCGCGATCACCTTTGTCACAATCTTACACGCAATAGTGCAAAGGCTAATGGGTCTGAAATCTGAAAAATTCTGCGGGTTATCCTTTTTGGGGATAAGGACAATGAGGGTCCGGTTGGCCCATTCCTCCACCTCACCACCGTTAAAACACTAGCAGACAAATTCACAACCCTGGGGCCCAATATCACACCAGAAGCGTTGGTAGAATCTAGATTGGAAACCATTATGGCCTGGAGCCTTCCAAGGCTGCATGTCAAAGAGTGCGGAATGCACTTCCTCATCCGAAATAGTCACTTCCAGGCTCACCCTATCCTATTGTGAAAGAAGAGGGAAGGAACCCCAAGAGACCTCCTCTATCGCATGCAAGGCCGAGGTACCTTGAGGTTCATTATCTAATGAGTAAAGCTTTGAAAAGAAAGTCCTAACCTCCCTTTGAAGGGAGACCTCATTTGTACACCAGCCCCCATCCAACATAATACCCAAAATCTTATTCTTTCGACGGTACGAGACTACCGAATTATGAAAAAACTTTGTATTCCTGTCCCTGTGCATCATCCATTCCCCACAAGCTTTCTGTTGCTAAAATTCTTCCTCCTGTAAGAGGGTGCTCTCGTACTCGGTTTGAAGTTCCTTCTCAAGGTTGCACATGTACATCAATGGATTCCTAGATAGAACCTGTTGCACTCCCAATAAGCGATTCTCTAGTTTTCATTTACGGTAAAAAATGTTCCCATAGACATCTCGGTTCCAACATTGGAGGGAAGAGGCCACATTCCACAGGTTTTCTATTATCCCCAAGCTTCTGTTCCACATATTCTTAACCATCATCTTTAGCCTGTCATGATTCAACCAGCATTTAAAAAATAGGAATGGCCAGTGAGGGCCTCCCGAACGGACGGAGTCACCAGTAGAGATCAAAAGTGGGGAATTGTCCGAACCCACTCTAGGTAAATGCTGTACCAGGGTTTTGTCATAAGTCGAGAGCCATCTATAGTTACATAATGCCCGGTCAAGTCTCTCAAAAAGCAATGACCATTTCCAGGTGAACCTTGGCCCAACGAAACCCAAGTCTAATAGACCATAACTATCAACAAGACCAGCGAAGTCAGCACAAACCCAAGAGCGCTTAGCTCAGCCCCCTCTATGGTCTTCATCCGATAATAAAGCATTAAAATCCCCTGCAAGCACCCACCTATCCTCCATGGAATTTGCAATCCTGCCCAGATCAATCCATAAACCGTGTCTTCCAAGAGGATGAAGGCATCCATAGACTGCCTTTAAACAGCCTATCCTAGTCTCTCCAAAGCGGATCTTGTTATGAACAAATTGCCCACTATTCTCCAAGATAACCATGGAAACCAGATCGTTCCAAAGAATCCAGATTCCACCTAAGAAACCCACCGCCTCTACTCTATGTGAATTAGTAAACCGTAATTTACTGATAATATGATTCACATGATTATCGCTAACCCGAGGTTCTAAAATAACAACGATATTCGGTTTGTATCTCATGATAACCTCCTTCAAGATGCTAACCGAATTACATGCACCCTGAATGTTCCAAACTAAGATGTTTAAATCCATAAAAAAGGGAAAAAACCACTCACTGGACTAACTGAGACCCCCCAAAAAATAGACCCTAGGAGCTTGGGCTGCTATCATCCGCACCTTCATCGAAACCATCGTTGTCCCTTTTACCGGGGTAATTTTCCATCCTTAGCTAGCTGAATTATCAAAAGTACTTAGCATTCCACAAATTGTGTTCTAACCTAAGTTTTACATTAAGTCCTATTACAACTATTTGCATATACTAGAGCTATGCCTATTTGCACTGATGAGAAGAGTCAGGTTGAGAGGAGGATGGATTTTGCTGTTATTGTTGATGCTGAGGATGCTTTGGCAGAGATGACTTGTTAAGATTTGTATTTCGAGTTGCATCTTCAACTACCTTCTCCCCCTTTGTAATATGTCCTTTCACAATTTGTTCGAGACAGACGTTAAAGGAGTCTAAGGCAGACTGAAAATCCTCCTATCTGCTAATAATCAACGGAGAAATATCTTGCTCTAGCTTCTCTTTTCCTTGGTCATTAAGAAGTCTTGACCGTTCAGTTCAGAGAGTAGCAAGTGGTGGCATCTGGAGAGATGTACAATTTGATCGAACCCCTGGCATGCAAACTGTTGAAAGCACTGCAACAGAGCTCTGAAATCTAAGGAAGACAATGCGATCTTCAGCTTTTCTTCCATGTCAAGGATCCTTGGGTAGATTGAGGACATACACCTTGCTATGTAATCGATATCCTTGGTATCATATATTCTAGTGTTCACAAGCTGTCCCACATTCTTTTGAAGATATTCTATCTTAACCTTGAGTACATTTAACTTTTTGTGCACTAAGAGTCCATTTTCAGGATCTAATGACTCAATGGGCTATGGGAAAAGTTCACTCATGGCATAAAAAAATCCTTCTATGCCTTCTTGATAGAATCATTCATGTTGTTGTTGACCTCTTTACAAATAGCATCAAAACTTGTCTAAGAGAGAGTCAATATTCAACACGGACTGTTTGTCAACTTTCTTAGCAGTTGCATCCACTGTATTGATTACACGATCTAGCTTGCCATCATAGTTAACCATGAGCCTAGACATTCTCTCTAGCAGCTTCGTCATGTTATGCCCTATATCCTTGGTAGTTTCCACCTCCTTCGGCACTTTCTCTATCTTTCGGTTAGTGCTCTTCTTCATCTTAGCTTGCTCTTCACCAAACTTATAAAATTGTGTAACTTGAGTTTCTATGATGGAATTCAAGTTATTCAGCTGCTTAGCAGCAACATCTACACTACCCTTTATCTTTCCTACAATCGCATTTACGAGAGTAGTAAACGTGGGGATAGATGTAACAATTGCATTTAGCTAGGTAGTAAAATCAGATAAGCCTACCAAGATTAAAGCCATCTTATCCACCAAGGTCTTAGCGCTTTCCTTGGCTAAGTGGTTGCGAATCGCAAACAAACTACCTTGAATATTTTTAAACTCTTCAAAGTAGATAGATTCAGAGGGTATGTTTGAATGTTCCTCGAACTTATGAATCTTAGCCTTGGGTTTAGTTGATAAGTATATCAATTTTGCGATGAGTAGTAGTTTGCTTATTGCCCCATCCAACTTATCATTAGATTTAAGCTTTGGGAATTTCTTCCTGGCCAACTCTCTTATTTGAGCCAAGATGGCTGAATCAGCCAAATCCTCTTGGACTGGTTTGCTACTGGACTTGGGTACTTCATTGGTTGTAAAATTTGCCTTAGTACGATCATCACTTGCTTTTCCATGATGAGCGAGTTCTCAATGTTAGGAGCTTCTCTAACTAGGGGTTTAGAGGGGCAGTGGATGGGTTTGAAGAAATGGTTGATTTAGGAATTCGTACAATTGAAGAAGCAGAGGTTGGTTTAGATTTTACAAGAGATGGTATTATTGATGTTTGAGTGTTTTCTAGAAGGGAAGAAGCAGTGTTTTGAGTTTGAGTGTTAGAAGGAGAAGAAGGTGGAGAAAAAGAATCTTTAGTGATATTTATGGGATAATTTACAGTAATAGAAGGTAGAGGTTGAGGATTTACAGAAGGAATATTAGTATCTACAGGAATAGAAATTGAGGGATTGACAGGAGAAGAGTTGGAAGGATTTACAGAAGAAATTGGGATAGGATTTAAAGGTGCCTCAAGTTTAGCAGTTTGACCCAGGGATGGGTCAGCTTGAGTCATTTTAGACTAAGTAGGAAGTCTCAGTCTAAGTGAAAGAAGGTGTGGGGATGCTGGGGTTAAGAAGATCGAATTCTTTCTACATAAGGGATTGGGTGTCTCCAACATGCTCCTCACTGCTCACCACTTGAAAATTTTTCATTAGTAGTCTGTTGGTGGTAGTACGTTTGCGTTGAGTCTCTCAAGCTTTGGAGATTACTTCGTCCACATGAATAGCAGCTCCAGGATTTATGGTCTCAGCATCCTCCTTACTCTTCTTAGAGTTCCCTTAGCCTTCAGTTTCCTCATAAATATCTAATTTCTATTTTCTTTGGTGCAAGGTCTCCTCTGCCTCCACAACATCTTCTTTTTCTTCATCTTATTATCTCACCTCAGCTTTCCTCTAAGCGTAAGTTTTAGCCTTCATTTGCCTTCTTTTTCTTCTTGGGGGCTAGCCAGGCGTATCTCCTACCCTTGTTTTTGTTGTGCTCTTCTTCCTTGATTTGGATGAGGTAGCTTTTATTTTTGGTGAGGTTGTAGTTGCTGAGATTTGCTCCATCTTTGCTAAAAGATGAACATTATCGCTAATGTCCTCACTGCATCCCTCGAAGTCAATCATAAAGCCATATTCATCTTCTTTTACCACATCAGCAAGCACTACATCAGTATGCATTTGGGTTTTCTCCTTTCTTGAGCTTTCTCATACCTAGTATGCACCTAGTTGTGATACAACTTGGTGAAGTGCAGCAAGTCTAAAGTCTTCTTCACTCGCACAATTGTATTTCCTAGCCCTCTAACGTACAGGGCAAAATCCATCTTTATTGCCTTTATCAAGGCAGTGATTAAATAACCATAGTGGTAGAATAAAGTTAGTTTGGTCAAGTGGTGAAGAATCACCACTACCTAGTTAAACTGCTTACTTTCTACCATATGGTAGATCACACACCTCTCAAAATATGATTAGTTAGTGATGGGCCCCATCTTGGGAAACAATAGCTTCACCACAAGCTCATGGCAAGCTCTTATTATCTAACTCATCCCTAAAGCAGCGATTTCTCCATAGACATAGTTAGCAAGAAACTCCCAATATTCTAGGATGACTATGGCATCTTCATCACCATTTCTCCTAAGTTGAGTGCCTTTATGAGGCATGTTGAGGATGATCGCCAACAGTCTTGAGCTGATCAGGTAGCAGGACATCGTTAAACCCCTGGATGGTGTATAGGTTATCATGAAACTCCTGATAAATCCTGCAACATCTAGGCCTTCTAACTACAAGAAGTGGCCCAAGTTCTACTATTTAATCACCTGTGCATGATCTTATTTTTTAGAAGACTCTCGTAATCAACATCATACACTAGTCCAAACTCTAGATTGGAGTTCCATTCCACCCTGGAGAACAGAGTTCCTTTAGAGAAGGTGATCTTCTCATGCTTACCTTCAGCACTAAGGATGATGACTCTCTTGGAAGAAACTTGAAGTTTGATGGTTTTCTTGGTGAGAGCCATTTTTCAAGAAAGGGAATTTGAGAGAAGTGAAAGAGATTAGGTTTTTTGCTTGTGAAACTGTTGGAGCTCATAGATGCAAGTAACCTCTCTCTTCAACTCCTTCAGATTATATAGATAATTTCCCACTAGCAATGAAATGTGGCGCTCACAAAAGAGAAGTTGAGAATCAACACTGAGATTAACACTTGATTAACCGATATAGTAAAAAGGTGAGTTTAACAGTAGAGGTTCTAATTCAAAAGCACGTCTTTTGAAAACATGGGTTTTTTATTTTAACTGCGGAACTGAATCTCATAGTTTTACTTTAGAAAATAGACGGTGTTAACTACGTGTTACCTCATTTTGCTGAATTAGAATTTGGTTTCCAACACTTAGCTAAATTTCTTGATTTTTCTTCATATGGGGTTCGCTATTCCGATAAGCTGCCTTAGGACATTAAACTGCTCTTTTGGCAATGGTTTGGTGAATATGTTATCACGTTGTTCCTTTAAAGGAACATACTCTAGTTTGACATCTCCCCTTAGCACATGATCCCTTATGATGTGATGTCTTATATTGACATTCTTCATCCTGCCATGTTGAATTGGATTTTTGGATAATCAATTATGCTCTTGTTATCACACAGAAGTTCGAGACTTTTAGACTTTAAACCATAATATTCTAGTTGCTAATTGATCCATAGTAGTTGTGCTACGTAACTTGTTGCTGCCATGTATTCAGCTTCAGTTGTACTCAGCGCAATAGAAGTTTACTTCTTACTGTACCATGAGACAAAGCATTCTCCAAGGAAATGACATTCTCCTGTGGTGAATTTCCTATCGAGCTTGTCTCTTCCATAGTCAGCATCTGTGAATCCTCTTAGAGTGAAATTAGTAATGTTAGGATACCATAGACCTGCATCAAGAGAGCCTTTGCAAATACCAGAGAATACTCTTTATAGTTGCCAAATGAGATTCTCTAGGGTTAGTTTGATAACAAGCACAGTAGCACACATCATATTGAATGTTAGACCTAGTAGCTATAAGATAAAGAAGAGAATCGATGATCCCTTTGTAGAACTTATTATCTACTCGTGTACCAATTTTATCCTTACTTAAGACGGTGTCAGTGGCCATGGGAGTGGACATTTGCTTTGAATGCTCCATATCAAACTTATTCAGGACTTTTTTATCATACTTCCATTTACTGATGAAGATTCCATCTTCACTCCCCTTAATTTGAAACTTTAGGAAAAAGTTGAATTCTCCCATCATTGACATTTCGAAATCACTCTTCATCTGCTTGCTGAATTCTTTGCACAACTTCTCATCAGTTGCTCCAAAAATGATATCATTGACATAAATTTAGACTAGTAACACATCTTCTTTCCTTTGCCTGATAAATAGAGTCGTATCTTCTTTCCCTCTTTCATAGCCTTTGCTAATAAGGAAATTGGTCAGCCTCTCATACCAAGCTCTTGGAGCTTGCTTAATCTATAGAGAGATTTCTTTAGTTTAAAGACATGCTAGGGATTCTTTGGATCTTCAAATTTTGGAGGTTGGCTAACATATACCTCCTCTTGAATGAATCCATTCAAGAAAGCACTCTTAACATCCATTTGAAATAATTTAAAGTTCATATGGGATGCGAAAGCACACAGGATTCGAATAGCTTCAAGTCGGACTACAGGAGCATAGGTTTCATCATAATCGATACCTTCTTGCTGATTGTAGCCTTGAGAAATAAGCCTGTCCTTGTTCCTGATAATAACGCCATCTTCATCAAGCTTATTCTTGCAAACCCATTTGGTATCGATGAATGATTTTCCTTTAGGCTTAGGAACTAGATCCCAAACATCATTGTTCTTGAATTGATCTAGCTCCTCTTGTATCACGATCATCCAATAATCATCTCCTTTTGCATCTTCAAACATCTCAGGTTCTATCGATGAGATGAAAGCTGGATAGCTCATCATCCTACTGAGCTGACCTCGCGTCATGACTGGATTATGAACTTCATCAACAATATTGTCAAGCGAATGGTTGCAATGAGTTTATATCTCCCTTGTTGACTCAAATCAATAGTTGGAGGATATGTGTGAGCAGGCGACACGGAGCAGTGGGCCGAGAGCGTGCGGAGAATGAGAGGCGTGATCCACCGGGGTTTTTAGAAAAGTGCACTGGGTCGGGGGACCTGGTAAAAAGGTTTAGTAGAGAGAGCAAAAATAATTTTAGATCGGTTCGAACTCGAATCCGCTATCTCTTAGTGTGGAGTAGCCACCTAGATTAGCTCTTTCTAGAAATTAGAGTCCTGTGAGGCTTAACGTCTAGGGGATGGCCCACTAAGACACAGAGATTCAAGTATGGGATAAGTTGCTTATTTCTTATGTGATCACATTTTATTACATGTATAGAAAACTGTATTTTCTTAGCTACGCACATTTGCGCTTAGGTCGTTTTTGATTTTAAATGCATGATTCATGTATGGAAAAAATAATAAACCATCCACAAGGAGAAATAATAAACCATCCACAAAGCAGTAAGTAAATGCAAAAAATAAATGTGAAAAATAATGATTACAAAGCTTCCAAAAATCGGGGGATGCAACCTCCCCCTAACCTATTAATTACATTTTCCAAAAAAATGAAATTGCAATACTTGAAGGAAAATTAAAATCCTAAACATACATCTAACCTGCATTCACAAAGGTTAGCATAGGGGATATCACATATGTTCGATTTGATTTTTGCGAGGCTCGTGTGGCCTAATTAAAACAACGATGGTTTAAAGTTGTTATTTTAAATAAAAATAGTTCATTTTTATTTACACTTATGTTGATAAATTTTATTAGTGAAAATGATTGCATGGCATAGTGGTGAGGACTGTTATCTGGGAATATATTTTATTCCCTTCGTGGGGGTATTCTAGCATAAAAATTAAAAAGAAATAAAATATGAAGAAGTGAATTACAACATTTACAATAATAAGGAATAAAAATAATTCCTAGGTTGACAAATAAAAATTAGAAAGAGATGAAGCAGATGAAAGCACAGAATCCGCAATTCTAGGAACTCAAAGGCTTACCCTTTCGGGTTGAATCCACTTAGGCGTTTTCGTTCGATCCTGGTAAGTGTATAATTACACTTATTATCATAATAGTTTTACACAATAAACACTATAGTTTGAATCATTTTTATACTCCATATAAAAGATTTCACGAGGTATGTAGTTGTTTTTTATGCAAATGCAGATACTAGGTAAATCTTGGAAGTAAAATGATCAAAAGTGGAATTCTATGAAATTAGAGTTAAAAAGGTGCAAAAAGATGCGTGGAACTTAAAGATTTGGCTTAGGATCGATGTTGTCAAAGATCGGTCAAGTAACAAGGAGATTTCTGAAGAAAATTCAATTCACGGTCGCGATAATCATTCGCGGTCATGACTTGGTCACTTCAGAAAAGAAATCTGCCAACAAAAGATTCACAGTCGCGAATCACATATCGCGGTCTCGACATGGACGGTTTTCTGGTATTATCTTCTTAACTACCAACCGCTAGATAAGCATGATCAACCTCCATAAACTACCAATGAAAAGACACTTATCAGGAGTCAACCAATCATGAAAAGGTGCCTATCCATTGTGGATTGAATCAAAGCCTCTCAACTAAGGATGGCAACGGGCCGGATCCGGGCCGGGTCCGGCTTGGACCCGGCCCGGATCCGTTTTCATGTACTGGACGCGGATCCGACCCGGATCCGGCGGGTCCACAATTTCCGGATCCGGATCCGGATTCGACGGATCCCACGGATCCGGGTTCAAAACGGGTCCATATAATTAACATCAAATTCTTAGTTTCAGCTTCCATTTTTGTACATTTCACCTTATTTTAAATATTTTACATGCTCATTTAATTATGTTCATGCAATTGGATTTGCGTGGATATCAAATAATATTAATTATCCAATATTTTCGGGGTAAATAATAAATAAAAAATACAATTAATATTTAAATACGGATCCGGGTCCGAATCCGGGTTTCATTACCCGGACCCGGACCCGTTTCCTAGACCCGGACCCGGACCAGGATCCGACGGGTCTAAAAAATCGAGATCCGGAACCTAAAAAACGAACCCGGATCCATGGATCCGGACCGGGTCCGGGATCCGTTACCATCCCTAGTCCCAGTTCGATAAGAGTTCGTGTACGTGATATTGGAGAGCTTCCACTTGAGAGCTTTAATGGCACTCGTTTCTAAAAGAGACTACCAAGTAAGTTTTATTTGTAAAATAAATCTTTTTTTAAGCCCTATCAATGGTTCTTGAGAAGATCCTATTCGAATTCGAGAAAATTTTAACCGGTAATTTCACCGACGCGGTTATGTTTTTTTATGACAATTCCCTTCAATTAGTATCAGAGCCTGGTTCTATCAAGAGGATTGTTTAGGGTTTTTTCTTGATTTTCATGGGTTTTCCATTTCGATGGAAAAAGTTTTGGAATCGTTCTTGAGGATTTGTTATATTTCTACAAGTTGATTAATTGATAAAACTAATTTGATAAATTGATTGTTGCAATTAATCGGGTTTTAATTTAGTCAAAAGATCAAGTTTCTTCATTTGTGAACTTTTTCTATTCTATAGAAAAAGCTTCAAAATCATTGATTTGAGGTTTTATTTTTTTCCTAAATTATTTAATTTGATCTTGGTGGCTATGTTCTTGTTTATGTTTATTAGGGTTTTAATTAGTTTATCGTTATTTGTTTATAATATAATTAATTTATATTAATAATATAAATAATTAATTAAAATATTATTAAAAGAATTCGTTAAAAATATATATTGGTAGAATCTAATTGATTCTGCCAATTGTTATTTGGGCATCCAATTTGGACGCCCATGCGTCCAATTTGGACGTCCAATGTGGGCAGAAAGCTGCCCACAATGTGGACATTAAGCTGCTCACGGGTAGTGGGTCTGTTTTTACAAGCTCGCGGGTACAAGGGAGTTCGAAATAATTTTTACCATTAGTTCGTATGGTTAAAACGATTGAACCGGATCGTGTTTAATATAATAAGGTATTTTGAATTTATCTGGAGTCAAAAATTTAAAGTGAAAATTGTTTAATAAAATCGACATGTATTTTATTTAATTCGAGATTAAATTTTAACGATTCAAATTTTTTAAAGTCCGTTTTAAGAATTAGAACGGCTGACCCAAATTGTATTAAAATGTCATTCCTGCTATTTTGTTAATTCGATGTCATAAATTCTAATATTTTAAAATTGTAATTTTAATTAATTGGAATAAAAGTTAAAGTCTTAACTTGTGGCATTAATATTTAATTAATTTAAATATTCTAAATGTGAGATTAGCTCAAATATACCATGGTACCGGTTATAGTTGGGATGTTAAATTTTGTAATAGTGACATCCTAATTCAAGTGGGAGCGAAATTGTATATTTTGTGAAATGGTCATTGACCATTGGGCCTTAACAGGCTTTAAGTCACAATTGTCAAAATTAAGCGATTTCATCAATTATCACGGCTAAATATAATATATGTAATTTTAATTGCCATGATGAATACATCATATTGGTATATATAAGTATGACGGTTAATACGTTAAAAAATTCACATTTGAGAATTTTATGGGCTCACATGTGATTTGGTTTAAATATTCAATATTTGCTAATACCCATAAAAATCCTAAATTGTGATTTTGGACATTGAACCTCATTTTATATATAGCTTATGGACACGTTATATCTAAAATAATTACATGGACCTGATTCATTATACAACCTGACAATACTTAAATAATCCATTAAATATTGAGTCGCTTAGATGTGTTTCCCGCATTCACATCTCTGCCTTACATTGTAGCACAATGTGCGACATGCTCAGCAGGGCACGTTGTGTTCTCAGTGGGCCGCAGAGGGTTAGGATACTTAGTATGGCTAACATGTGGAATGTTGGTTTGACTCAACGAGTTTTTGTTCTAACTCAATTAGGCCCAAGAACACAGATGGGTAAAGTACTAACACGTTTATCAACCAAGAGTCCTTTTGAGAAAAGGATTGGATAGTCTATCCTTCCAGACATTCAATAATGGGTTTTATGTTTGGGCTCAGTCTGGCTCATTATTGAAGGGTTGTGGATTTTGAAGAAAGCTAGTAAAATCGTCAACATAAATTAATCAGGATTAATTAATTTGTTAATGGCTTTAAAGACCTTTATTTTCAACCTTGTACTGATCATTATGTTGTAGAATTAACAAACTAATTTCATCAACACTAACAACCAATCATTCAAACTACGATATATCCTTAAAATGGATTGGCTATCTAGGAAATAATTCTTTGATTGGGCTCAAGATTTGTTTTGAGACATAAATCAAAGGAATTTGATAGATAGGCCAAATGCTCACTGGAAGAGATATTATATCGGTCTAAGTTGGGTGGTATGTAAATTCAAAAGCGAAAAGAGGGATGTGAAACACCTTATGTTGGTTATAATGGTTCTTGAATTGTGTAAACAGTTAGAGGAGATACAAGCCTATGCTACGGTAAAGTCTCTTAACGAGACATTTCATGAGCAATTTTATCAAGAGAAATCCTTGATCACTAAGGCGTTTCAATCATATAAGATGGATACTATTTTCTCTGTGAATACTGATGTATAGAATATGAAGAAACTCACTAAGAGTTTGGTTCATATTAGTGTATTAGTATGAGACTTAATAGTTAGAATTATCTTGGCCTTTCAAGTTGAATCTAATAACCGATTCATTATGGTCCACATGCCATAGATGAGTATGACCGCAGTAAGATACAATAGTTTCTTTAGCTAGTCAAAGGTTTCGGTAAATGGGACTCAGCCAGAGTTGATGTTTGATGAATGTTTCAACATAAGAGCATAGATGAGACATTGCTACTCAAGGATCTCATGACTAAACAAAAGTTAAGTTTGTACTACGTCCAAAGGACATCGATATCAAATACAAGTATCTTGGAAACAATATAAGAACATGTCCTTAAATATTTTGGGAGATTTCATGAAGAGTATTAAATGTTCTTCATAAAAGTATTTATAATATAGATGTAATTGTCTCTCTTCAACATCTGAAGTAATAGCTACTTAATGTGTTCTAACATTGATAATGCACATGATCTTAAGATGAGAGATGGTTGGGATCCTAAGAGATGAATTCTTAAATCAGAAATGGTGTTCTTTTAACGGTTATTAAAATTAAAGAATCACTTTAGGATAGCTGATAAATAATTTTGATTCTGAAAGGATGAAATTTTGTACTCACTTACAAAGTGAACTTTATTTCTATTTCAGTCAAGGATGTTTCTAGATATTGAGTTTTTCATTAATAATGAATAGAACTTAAATACTTGAGAATTGTTATTCCTAAATTTAAAAGTTTGGAATAGTTCATCCTTGAGTCTATCAACATGAATTTTATCCATAACATAAATACAAAATGGATAAGCATGAGATGCTTGATCTAGTCTATATCCAAAAATTATTTAAATCAAGTTAACAAGAAGCATATGACTAAGCTATCAACAAATTAAAGCTTAGGATCACTTGATTGATAATCATTTGACCATGTGAGTTCTTTGTATACTTGGTAAAATAACATAGAAGCTATTCAACAAACTTGTAAAAGTGACAATATACTAGTAAGCCTGGATGTAGTGGGAGCATGCATAGGGCCTTAGACATATATGCTTTTTACGAAGTTGTTGAATGAGAAGCTAGCATGATGGACCCAAAACACAGTGGAAGTATATATAAGTCCAAAAGCATGATAGTTGGAAATAGGCAGATTTCTCGGTTACTCTCAGGGATGAATTGTATTTAGCATGGCTAATGAGATTAGATCCATGAACCTTGAATCAAGGACTCCGAGAATAAAATAGAGAAATTAATAGGTTATAATATTAAGGCTTTTGGTTTAACCATGAACCAAGTATATTAAAACCTAGTCTGAATAATTTTGAGAGAGTGTGAGATAGACTCACAACTCAATCCTCCTAGAGCACACCATTGTGATGGAGTATTCAAAGGGAGGAACAATGTTATGTAGACATGGTATACTCAAAATAATTAGTTTATATCTCCTGAAGCCCAAACTAAGGACATAATTCTTGAGTACTGGTTATATGCATCACACTCTGACTAAGGCTATCGAAAGAGCACCATATGAAGTATAGATAGGCTAAAGCCTAATGAGTCTTTCACTTGATTTTGAAAAGTGAAATCTAAGTCACATTGTTGACACAAGATTAATAATCTATATCATAATATTGATGTTAGATTGACACAAAATAATTTTAAGCCTATTTGTGAACTACCCATCGGAAACCCAAAGGGTACTACACCTACGACCTTGCTTAAACATGATGTTTAAGGCTTACAAGGAAGTTTTCTAAGAGATTTCAATCTTTAAGAAAAGTAGTGGGAGCACGATTGAACTAACAAGTTCAAGGTGCACAAATTCCTAAAAGGACAAGTCAGAATTAACATTTAAAATTCTTACATTGAAAGCATAAGTTGTAAAGTCACAATTGATCTAAAAAGCCATGAAAGTTCACTTAAAAACTTGAGGGACACGCTTTCCCAAGATGATGACTCTTATCATATAACATGAGTAAGAGGCTTTGAACCCATTGGAAGACTATTAAAAATCCTTAATTGGCTTAATGATGTAAAAGCCAATAAAACTGAAATGCAATCTATGGACCATAATTTAGTTAATAACTAGCTTATCTCACCTTCAGGTGTTAAGGTGATAGAATGCATTTCGAATTTTTAAGTATTCATTCAATGATGCTTTTATAGACAATGTGTGTATGTGATGTTAATCAGAAATATGATCATGTTTCTAAACATTGTATTGAGATAGTATAAATATGATTGGGTTAATAGGAAGTAGTTCACTTAAATATAAGTGAATACTTAGATGCAAGCTCTAGGAAAAACCGTGACGTTCTTTCAAGATGCACATCTATGTTATTAGATTGGACCCACAAGAATGGCCTTTAGGATAGAAATCTATAAAATTAGATTTGATCTAATTGGTTTAGACTTAAAGACTATTCTTGTTTTGTTATGATTGCTGAAAGTTATAATATGAGCTGAGAGCTCTATACACTATATTTGTTAATTCTACAACAGAAACTGAGCACATATTAGCATGTCATGCTACAATGGGAGGTGTTTGGACTAGGAAGTTCTTAAAGTAAGTTAGGATGGATGGATCCTAGACATACTTGATATCTATCATTGAAAAAATAGGGGCTGATGCACAAGCTAAAGAGACCTGGTCAAAAAGTTCAAACATGTGTTCAGTATGTCATATGACATGTCATTACATGGGGTTGACATAGGAATAATGTCGCTGATTATCTAACCAAAAGTCCATCATGGATGAAGCTTAAGGTTAGGTCAGATCCATAAAGATTAGGTCAATGCCTACTTTGAACTAGTTCAAGTGGGAGATTGTTGGAAATGTTGATGTGCCCTAGTTTTAAAGGCATTGGTACATGCAGTGTCACCTTATAAAGGCAATAATCTACTGCATTTATACCTTGTGCTATAATATGAGTAGAGTATCTATTGATTGATAATATAAATGTCACAAGTCTGTTTTAATCATGGGAATGAATGAAACAAAAGACTTGTATGTTGGATGATTAATAGCAATGTAGTTGCTATGTCACTTGGTAAAGTAGATCATGAACATGGGCACATGTTAAAAACATGGGGCTGGACCGATCCACATAGCAAAGTCACATGGTTCTATGTCATAGAAAATTTGCTGAGTAGGTCTCAGTTATCCTCGGACTTGATTTCAACTTATTACAGATGTGGAATTGAGTATGCTGTAGTATATTACTAACGGGTCCTTAAATATTGGGTTACAAGTACGATATGCTCGATATATTTCATGACCACATTAGTAGTAGTGTTGAAATGATAGAATTGCCATTCGATTTGATAAATCAACATGAATCACCTGCCACTTAATGAATAAAAGTGATAAGGACGTCCAATAAGTCATTGACTTATTTTATCATTTGATTCTTGATCAAGAAATACGATGAATTGCATAAGGGGTGACTTTAACCATGCCTTTTGTTTATCGTATTGATGTTAGCTGGCAAAGGACTTTGTGAGATAACTACTAGGTTCAATATCTTCAATAGACGGCTGCATTCTATCCCAATTGGGGGCTGTAATAGTTTGCTAGAATCCGCTTACAGTCTATGGGTGAATCTCATTGCCAACATATGGACAGACCCAAATAATCGTGCACTTAGAACTACTGATTTGAGATTCCTTGTACATGCAATGTTACAAGACTTGATGAAGAATTGATTATTAATTAATTGACATGTCAAGTCAATGTAATTGAATAATCTATAAAACTCCAAGAAATTAATTTAGCTAATGGTATAATATAATTTATTTTATATTATTCATTAAATTAAATTAAGTCGATTAAATTGTATTTACATATGGTATTTGTTTAATTGACAACTAAATAAATTCATACGTTGAATAATTTAATTGAATAAATTTAATCATAAAGTATTTCATACTAAAATTATAAATTGACTAAATTTAGTTAATTAAATTAATTTGTAGTATGACAATTTATTTAATTAAATTGCAATCTTTATTTTTTGTCTATGGTTTAATTTGTAAAATATGAAAGTTGACAATTAAATTTGTTTAAGGAATTAAACTATGGGGTTTAATTATTAAACTTAAAAATTAATTGGATCAAATTCATAATTAAATTAAAACCTAAACCTAATTGACTAATTAGACTATAAATAGGCAAAAAATAAAACAAGCCTTAATCGAGATAGAGAATCGTGGGCAGCCATTCTTGGAGTTTTCTCTCATCATTCTTCATTCATTCGGCTAGCACCAGTCCCGGTTCGATAGGAGTTCGTGCACGTGATATTGGAGAGCTTCCACTTGAGAGCTTTAATGGCACCCGTCTCTCAAAGAGACTACCAAGTAAGTTTTACTTGTGAAATAAATCTTTTTTTAAACCCTATCAATGGTTCTTCAGAAGATCCTATTCGAATTCGAGAAAATTTTAACCAATAATTCCGTTGACGTGGTTATGTTTTCGATGACAATTCCCTTCATGAACATCCCTCTGATCCGCTTCAGAAATTTATTCAACAAAGCCTCTTCACCTTCTGTCGTTGCTGGAATGGCACTCCCTAGAGGTTCAACGATTATTGTTCTATCCTGAACTCTAGAAGGAACTCTCGTGGGTTCCCTTCTTGATGGCATAGTGGAATGAACCAAGGCATGTGGGCTCGGTTGCCTGACCCGCTAAACGCTCCTAACTTCAGGTTCCTCCATTGCATGTATTTTAATAGATGGTTGAGTGACCCTTTGTCCTGTTCTGTAGTGCCTATCATGATAATGATGTTGGGCTGGTTCGTCAGGTCTATGATACTCTTCTCGAATGGGTACGGCCGGAAGTCTTGAACGTTGTCTTTGCTGGTTGTAATTTATTGGCCTCACTCGCCTTTGGGAGTTTATGAGACTTCGGGATCGCTCCCTATGTCTCTCTACTCTCTCCGGGCGAGGGTCTTCCTACTCCTCAATGTCATGATACTGAGAAGGTCGAGGTGGCATCAAATTCCTTCTGTAAACATAGCTTTGAGATCCAGCGGTCCCTTGGGTCCTCGAATAGCTTGACCCTCCTCGAAATAGGCATTGCTCCATTCCCAAAATTCTTTCCTGATTGGCCAAGATTTGCTCCATTTGTGCATTCATTGCATTGACTGATCCTTGCACTTCACCAACAGTGTACATATTTTGCTTTGTTAGGTTTGCCAAAAGCCTCGTTTTTGCTAGGATGCCATCTTGTTGGCATAGCTCAAACTGCTGATCCAGATTGGTTGATATTGTTGTAAAAAGAATTTCATTCCCTCGAGAATCAACAGATCGAGCTTGATCTAATTCCTTGTTAGAACTATTCCTCTGATCGTTTACCCTCAGTGTGTACCCCGGCGGAGGCATAGAAAAATGTTCCGTTCCCGTCATAGTTTCGCTAGGATTTTCTTCCATCCCCATGGTTTGCTTCATGCGATCCTCATGCGGATTTGATCCGGCCATAGTTAATTTTCAAAGATTGAACAAATGAATGACTAAAGGTATTCTATTCGTTCCATGCTCACCGCACCACTTAATGTCATGAGATCCAAACTGCTAGATACCTACAAGACAATTAAAGTTAGAGGACTAGGCCGGGTCTATCCGGCGTAGCCACTCCGATGTTAAAGTTAGCCTATGAAAAAAATGATAAGTATAATGTGAGTAATGTGATAGTGAGTTTTTCGTACCTTATTCCTTAGTGATTCTGCTCTATATATGGAACAATATGACCATTGCCATCAATGTGGGGATTACATTTAAGATCTTAATGAACCTGTTTGTAACGGCTCTTTTCTCCTTTTGATTGCTTGACACATGGTTCTCTCTGTGGAAGCCACGTGTCGTTTACCTTTTTGGGCTGTTTATGGGCTTATGGGCTCATCCAATATATTTTTTTATAAGAAGCAAAGAAATCTTTCACGTATCTATTACCTTGCGAAATGGTAAAACTCTTCGTTTGCAAATCTGTAATTCGATAAACGTCTGATTGCGCAAACCTTTCCTTCAAGTTTTCCCTCAAAAGCTGCTTAGTGTCAAAGATCATTATTGATTGTGCCACTAACAAAGTCAATGAACGAATGAGCCAAGAAAGTACCATGTTATTGCAACGGCGCCATAAACTAAACATCGGATCTCTAATAGTAGGCTTCTGAATAGTCCCATCAACAAATTCTAACTTGTTCTTTGACATTAGGGCCGATTTCATGTTTCTTGCCCAAAGGTGGCAATTTCCTCTATCTAACAAAGGGGAAACCAAAACTAACGATGGATTTTCACCGGAATGAAGGAAATAAGGGCTATATTCATCTTACAAGGATGATTTCTCACCATTGTGATAAAATTTCTAAGAAATTTCAAGAAGAAAGAAAAGGTAGAAATAGAGAAGCGAAAAACAAACTTGCGAAAGCCTAAGTACTAAAAACGCTTTGATACCATGTAAACTTGTTGAAAATGGAAATCAAAACTGAGATAAAATGAGATGGAGAGAAAAGAAATGGTATTCATTGAAGATGAAACTGAAGAAGGTTGATTACAAAGAAGATAATGATATGAAGAGGCACAATCCTCTTTATATAATGGCTAATAACAAATTTAGCCTAATTACAACTTTGATCCTTAAACTCTTAACTAATCTATAATAAAATACAATTAACTATATAACATATTTAACTAATTCTAATAGTAAGTTTAAGAGTTTTTCATAATGTAAATTTTTTAAAAGTTCATCATCATATTTTATCTAAAAAATTTGAATTCTCAAAGTTTTCCAAATTTATATCAATTGGGACTAGCTCAATTGGTACACTCAAAATGGGGTGGGATGTCTAGGGTTAGATATATGGTCTCTTCGAAAATTCATATTTTTCAAAAAAAAATTTCAAATTTATCATCGAAGTCTATTGTATTTTTATTAACAAACTTACAAAATTTCAGTTCATAATCAATAAGATTAATCTTCCTCGTGACATAATTTAACATTTTTTACGAAGACATAATTTAATATTCAATATCTTTTATCTGCTGATGTTTTAAAATTATATACCTAGATTTTGAATAAAAAAATTCCTCGAACCACTTTTTTAAAAAGCAATGAGCCTGTGAAACCATGCTCTGTATATTTGTCATAGTAAAAACATAACAATGCACGCTTTTAACCGCACTTGTGATATGAGTGCACCAAAAATATTTTCAAAACTATATCAATATGGATCTAGTTTAAAAGTTAACAACAAATAGGATCTGAGCTAAACATTTACGTGTTGAGCATATATAATAAAACACATATATAATCATTTTGGGGTTTCAAATTTCTAAAATCTAGACTTCTAAAATCACATTCTATTTTCAAATTTTCAACTAGACATGACTATATATCCTAAATCATTAATTTTTTAACATGGTACTTTCAGTATTTTATTCGTTTTATTTATATCTTTTAGAAAATAAATATCAATATAAAGCACTTGTACCTTAAATTTTATCTTTTTATCTTTTAACAAATTCAAGTTATTTGTTGCATAAAAGTGTTACAAAGCGCCTATACCATAAATTATTGTATTTGTATATCAAAATTATAGTACTGTGTACATGATCTGTTATCCCATATGGTTGACTACAGCTAAGAATAGTCTTGGTAGTCCTTCACGTGTACAAGACATTATTTTTTGATAGTATGCTACTCACACAAATTTAGAGAATAAAAGAGATACGATTATCTTATACGAAATCTGACTTTTAAGTAAAAATGAGAGATGTTAGAAATAACTAATCCGCCCATATCTAGTGACCGGGTTAATTGTGTCAAATGATCCAATCCATTTGATCAATTGGAATCGATAGGAAATCAGATAAGTTAAAGAACATAAATGGAATTATGTAAGGACTCAATTGTAAGAATCTATTTCCATAAGGATTAAATGAAATATTTTCATGTCATATTTATTTATAAATAATTCATGAATGAATGATATTTTGTTTATGAAATTTTCGTTCTCTTTTACCTTCTCTGATATTAACACATTTTCTATACTTTGACCCCTCATTCTCTATTCGAGTACTCTAGAATCTTGCAGAAATTTGTGACTTTTGAATTAATCTCTTTGCATATATTTCAATTTTTCTATCTTGGACGTAGACAATGTAAGAATTCAGTTTCTTCTTATTTCAGTTTCAGCCAACTATCAAAAAAATTTAATTGAACACTTCATGCTTTATATTATATTGGATAATGTTTGAATTCAATAATACTAGTACTATTTGACACATCGATGTTGCAATATAGCAATTTAAACCCAGAAACTCCTCAAATATGTTATTTCATATTTTCTCCTAATAGTATAAGGATGGTGATATTTTCCGCTATACGACACCAAAAAATATTTATATGTCAATTATATTTATTTATTAAAAAATTAAATAATATTATTATTTATCATCTCTTTTTAAATTTACCATCTCCCTAAAAATTTATATGCCTTTTATATTTATATTAAAAAATTATTTCACCGAAAGAAATTATATAGGTAGAATTTTGCCCATCGGTTAGGAAAAATATGGCTTAGCTAAACAATAGGTTAGGCCGAACTCATTTTTGCCCAACCTTTCAATAATTTAAAAGTTTAGATTAGTAAAAAAATCTTAATTAATTCTAATAATTCAGTTTCAACTAGTATAGTAGATTTTACCAAAAAGAAAATATACTAATTCAATTATGTAAATAAATTGTAAAAATAAAAATAATATTAGTAATATCACATCAAATAGCGTAACTTTTTTAGAAATCTTATCAATCCATCCATATGTATATGCATTGAATAAATATATAACTACTAAAGTATAAATAAAAATCAAAATACATGTTTTAAAAAAAATAAAAGTTACTACACTTTATATTATATTTGTTAATGTTGGAACATCAATGCTATTATTTGACAACAATAATAGGCAAGTAATTTAGAAGTAGTGCAATAAGTAGTTCATGATGAATATAAGAAATTAAGGTTGGTGGTGGTTGGGCACAGGCGGAGGCGGCGGGCTTGGCATTGTTTTCTTTGCCACCCCTTCTGCAAATTTTATCATATTGGTAATTAACCCTATATGTAAAATTATAAATTCACAGTCATATATAAAAACGGTGTTTTAAAAAGAGTAAGCGTTAGTCGGATGGTCAAAAATTAATCGGGACCCAGGCGAATTTAGGTATTAGTCGGTAGGGTTTAAGATCTAAGCGTAGTCGGGCGGTGACCCTCAAAATAACGCCTGGGCGGGGACTTTTATAATAGTGTTTAAAAACAAAATAAAACAATACATATTTAAAAAAAAAAAAAAAAAAAAAAAAAGAAAGCCTAACTCAATACAGAATTGCAATTAAAGTTTAATTCATTATTTATTTTATTATGAACTTGTCAAAAGTATTATTATGTAAATACTAAATGATAAACTTTTTCCAATTTGAAATATTAATAAATGTTAAAAATTTGTGCAAAAGTTATTCATTTTATGATAGCTAGACATGTATAAAATAGTATGAGTAAATATTTAACAGTAAAGACTAAAAAGTTTAATGAACGAAAGATAAATACTTTGCAATAGTTTTAAGCAAATAGTACATTTTGTGCTACTTTCTACAACTCTAAACGTGGGTTTTAAAATGTGCTTTACCATAAAACAAGATTACGCTGATGTATACGTAAAATGAATTGCAAACGCACATACTGTGCATCGGGATTTTAAAAAAGGCCTAGCCCATTAGACACTTGCAGGTGTTCATTTGTGAACAGAAGCGTCGTTGAATATTTTTTCATTATTTCGCCAAATTTGTATATCAGTTAAGTTACGAGGAATGTAAAAAATGAATTGATAAAAAAGTTTTAAGAGCTACCAACTAATCAACTTCAACCCCGTTATATGTTTCTTTTGATTCCATAAAGCTCTATCAAATGTTAACTAAGAATTAAATGGTAAAAATTATAAAAAAAAAGGAAAATTTAACGGTCTAAATACAATTTTTACAAACGTATCTTAATGACACCTATTTAAAAGATTAGTAGCTAATAAATTATACTTCGTTTGAAAATATAATACTAAGGAGTTTGAAACAAAGAATACCAGGAACAGTCTGAGCATGCATCGTCATTACTATGAAAGCAAGAACTGAAAATAAGCGGACGCCAGGACGTGCTTCTTTTATACCTATTTTCTTCTTTGTTATTAAATTACTCAAGAAATTAGCTAGAGATTAACGAATTGTATATTCTACTTTTGATGTGATATTTACTCTTTTATAATTCTCACAATGCCTATTCCTTCAGCCTGTCTTCTAATTTGTGTGTGATTATTTTATATTTTTAGTAATTGATTCAAGTGGATGTCATTACATGCATTTTTTCAAACTATTCAGCACTTGTATACGACAATTTTGTACAGTTGTTTGGTGGAGGAAAAAAGAGAAAATTTTTGTGTGATTAAAATAATAGAAAAAGAAAATAATTATGAAGATTACGTTTTATATTAGCAATTTATTCATCTCCATCATTGTATTTTACGTATGGAGAGCTTTTCAATGACATGTTATATATTTAAAATGGATTGACGGTGAATGATAAATTGAAGTTCAAAATTTGAATTGTTTTCTTAGAATTGGTATCACAATCGTGGCAAAGCTACATGATCGTGACAAAGCTTGCAAGACAATGCCTAGGTTCACACAATTGTGGAGGCAAGTTAGTAGCTCATGAAAACCTAATGAACTAAAATTCACGATTGCGATCATGTTGAAACAACTTTGTCTTTTCAAATTTCAGATAGTTATGTGAGGTTTAACTATTGGTATAAATAGCATCAAATTAATCATAGTTTAGGATCTATCAACATTGAAATAACTAAGAATTTGAAAACTGGGAACAAAAGCGTATCTGAATTAATCATTAAAGCTAATATCGAAGAACCGACTATAAATTGTAGACTAAGAGAGGTCGAGTTTCTATAAAAGAGAGCTTTAGAGCCTAAGGCTTTGCTTGGATGATGGGTTTTGATGGGATGGTAGAGGAAAGAAAAGAAAATCAGATGCTTGAGAGCAATGATGGTAGAAAAAATGATAGAAATTGAAAGGAGGCTCTTCTTCTCATTTACGTCCAGTTCCAACAATCTGCTTCCCCCCAATTTGATCGAATCTTGTGGGATGATTAATATTATTACTATTTTGCCATCAATTTTTTTATTTATTGATAAAACTCTTTTGATTGTAAGGATATTTAAGTAATTTACAAGTTACTTTTACTTTAAAAACACCTCCTTCCTCCCAAACACAATATTATATCATCCTTTATATTTCTCTCAAATACTATCCTCTCGTTTCCTTTCCTTTATAATTTTTACAAATTTTAATCCCAATCAAAATATAAGGGAAGCAGCGGAATCTCAATTAGCTCTTTTTCTGGGGACCAACTACTTTATATAGATATCCTGAAGTAGAAGATTACCATTACACCCCTTAACTGATATTTACGCACTACATCCTACACTTTATTCCTATAACTATAATTGGTAGCTCAATAGTCAATAACTTAAATATTTAATCACAACATTATTTGACATAATTGTCGTGCCCATTGTAATTTAAATATGTAATTAATGATTAAAAAAGAAATCCAACATTAATGACACAATTTAATTAATGAAATTTCTCCTAAAAATCATATTTAACTACACAAACAAATTGTATTTTCAAGTTTTTTTTGTGTATAAAGATAATACTCTTATTTGGGGTTTAGTTGCAATTAAAACTCCTCGACCCTACGAAAAAATATATTTAATGATATTCAATCAGTTATCTCTTCCTACGTACTCAATTTGGTTTGCAAGTTGATCTACAAATTGGCTAATGGCTTTTAAACTATTTAAAATCATATGTCATACCTTGGAAACAAAATTTTTTTGCTTTTATTATAATTTATATGCCTATTAAACTAATTAAAATCATATATCATAATATCAACATAGTTTTTCACATAATATATTCTAAGATAAAAATTTATTCGATCTTCCCTCTCATTTTTCTACTAATGTTTTCTTGTTCTAATAGTGAATTTCTATTCACACATTAAGTTAGTTTACTACTGTGGTTGTATCATACAAAACATGTGATTTTTCCCTTAATCAAATTATCAATATTCTAATTCCGTTTATTTTTTGAAACATCGCTCTATAATATTTTGTTCATCATTTTTGTGAAACAAGATCCATAATGATATACTTTTTTTCTAATATTTTTACTGAAAAAGTACTTTTTCATGTGTTACTTTTTTGTTAACTTAAAATTTTCATACAAACATAATTATAATAATTAAACAAACATAGTAATAACACAATTAGATAATTTTCACATTTTATTATTAAAAACTATAAACATCTATGTCAATTAGAAGAATTATAAGTAAGCTACAAAATATTTGTTTGGCTTACTTTTTTTTAATAAAGACTTAAGGAGGTTGCAGGCTTTGGGGTAGGATTCCCAACCAGGGTGGCACCCATGCTTCCCTAGATCAAAACAGCCAAACTCAAAAATTTGTTAAAAGAAAAAAAGAGAGTAACAATAGTCAAGTGAACCAATACATGGTACAACCACTTAAATTGTGTAAATAAGCATCTAAAAACAATTGAGTACATCATCTCACCATGATTTAATGGACGATAGAAGCCCGTGGTTAGCTAAGATGTCAGCAACTTGATTGCCTTCCTAGAAGACATGAGAGATCACAACACGCATACAAAGAAGCCTTAAACAATTGATCCAATTTGCATAGGTTGGTCAAGGAACTCTTCGCATACAAGAGCAAAACATGTAAACTATATACATAGTCACTCTCCAACAAAATATCATTTCAACATTTGTCGTGCGCTTTTTGAATGGGAAACATGACAGCCTTTAGCTCACCAAGAAAAGCAAAAGCTGTGTCAAAATGGAAAGCAAACCAGCCAAAAAAATGCCATTTGAATTGTGGAATACTCCTCCACAGCCCCGTCGCTTGTCTAGCTAATAACCGAAGCATCAAGGCAGTCTCGAAGTTTCTCGTGGTCCTGAGCAAAAAATTTTAAATAGACCCTCGTAGAATGAAAGTTTGTATAAAAAAATTCAAAGATAAATTTAATATTTCGCCAATATTCATACACAACAATAATTTTAATAAACTTTGATAAATACGTATTGATAAGAAACTATATTTTTGAGGCATACGTCTCGGTCTTAATTTATAGTTGATAGCTACTCTCCCAACCTGTACGCCCCTGACTATGATGCCGCATTGAACAACCATCTCGGTGTCGAGACGGAGTCCACAAAGCTAATAGAAGCTCAGTCAAAGTTATAACTACCTATTCCCTTGAAATATGGCATTGATTGGGTCTTCCCCTATTTTCAGTATCATGATCCCGCTTTTGAATTTGTAACTGCCATGTCATTCGTTGGAGGGTCTATAAGTAGCATAAGACCTATAACGAGAAGAGTAATTTTTACTTTACATACATTACATAATTTGTCGTTTACTATCCTAAAAGCTTTCCAAGTTCACTGACTTAGGCATCAGAGGCTCCCCCGGGGACAAGCCCCGACCTTTAATTATATTGCAGGAATAATCCTACTTCAACCTTCCAATTCCGAAGTTTCGAGAGCGTAAAGATCAATTTCATTCAAAATTTTAAGTGATGCGGTGAGCATGGACCAAATTTACTCGAATCCCTCGAGAATTTTGGTTTTGCAAACACAAAAAATGATGAAAATCAACGGCGATCACCATCCTTCCAATACCGGAGTTTTCCAGAACACCCTTGAAGGTCTCACAAACATTACCCCCACGCAACGCTGTGGAACAAATGCTAAAAATCTTCAGAGATTACAACATCCAACCTGAATAAAAACAAATCATCAGAATGGGTTTGGCGGAGAAATACAACGTCAAGGGGACCACCCTCCAAGGAGTCCCTGATGACAGACCCAACCACCAAAGCCTGACCAGAGAGTTGTTCCCCGCCCATGATAATCGGATGGCAACTACCGCTACCGTAACGTAAAACACGATCCCTGTGACTATGGCCTCACAAACAGCAGTGACCATTTCTCAGCCTAGTGTTTCCTTGAATCCCGCGATGCAGGCACAAATGTTGGCAATGTTCCAAGCCTTCAACACACCTGGAGGTAATCCCTATTTCCCAGTCGGAACGCCATCGCCACCTATGGGAATGCAGATGCCATATACCTATGGAGCCACCCCACCAGCCTAGGTGAACCCATTGTTAGACATGATATATGCCCTATACGAAATTAGAGCGATATATCTTTATTAGCTATAATATACAAATGGTTTTAGATTATTATTAATAATAATTAAGGCATCTTTGTTGCTTGTTAGTGCTTTTTAATTAATTCATGTATCTCGCTAGTATCATATATGTATAATTTTAAATATGTATATGCACATTGATGAGATAAAGTCCGTGACTACTTCATAGCGTAAAAGTGTGAGGACATAGTGGGATCGAGAGTTGTGTGGTGTGAGAACTGCATATATGTGTTACTATGAATAGTCTAAATATCCTTATTCATAGTTTCATTGACACTAGACATCAAAGGAATGAACAGACTAGCCTGTGTAGGTTTACTCCTTGGATTAGATCCAAGCAGCCAATCTCACGATCTGAAGGTGGTACCTTGAGTTAACACATGAATGTATTCAGGTAATACATTGAGACCACTATAAGATAGACACTCGAAAATTACTATATCCATATGTTGGTGTCATGTCTTATTGTAGTAGTAGTATAAGTATTCTCAAACTTGAGATACAGGTTACCTTCTGTAGGAGTTGCTATACTTTTGGTCATACTTATTCATACCCTGGCGATCAGGATGACATGGGTAATTATGGGTATGGTGATGATCACATGTTGGTAAGTCTAGTAGTCAAGATGGGACCCATCGCTCCTGATATAGTGATACAGTGGGAGATGTACCTTAGGGCCCCTTGTTGAAGTGACACTCTCATAAACCTCTGATTATAGTATAAGATTGATAGAATGGGTTTCTAGTCAATCTTGATACATAATGGTTGAGTGGTGTTCTTCGTGAACAAGTTTAATTTTAGGATAGCTACGGCTATTATATGAGCTGACACTTAATCCGAGCTTAATAAACTTGATGGAAGGAATGTATTGTATTGGTTACTACTGCAGAACAGGATCAAGTCACAAGTACGTGATGTTCCAAGTATCGGGGGATCATACGCCTTTGCTAGAAAGCCCATTTGATCATCTAGAGCTATCGGGTTTCATATCGATCTGGAACTCTGAGCCTAAATGTTCCCGAATGGGAAGCCAAGTTTAGGTTAACATCTAGCGGCTCAATACTTTGGGATCCTTTGAGGTCACACACTTTGGGTCTTTATCGGTCTTAGTAAAGAACCTATAGACTAGGTCTATGCCAAGAATATCTGATTGTCAAATTCGTTACAAGAATTATTATTTGCTTGGACCAAATTAATAATTAAAGGAAAAAAAGAGAAAATAGGGAAAAATAGCACGTAACGGAGTAAGGGAATTTTTGCTGTTACGAGTGTGCCTCAAACGAACATTGAATGTTAGGAGCGGAGCCTACTTGACTGCCCCGCAAGCTGAAAAGATCGCGAGCCGCTAGCGCACGGGCCAAGCCCACAAGCTTATGCTTGCAGTACAAGGAAAGCCCACAAAGGCTTACCTTGTGATGGACTCGTGGGTTAGCCCGCAGGTCTAAGTGACCAGTACGGCTAACCCGCTAAATAGGATGGGAATATTCCCATCCCACTTCGTTTTTGAGGTCCAGCTCCTCTTTATTCAACACTTCAGCTCAACTTTTCACTCTGAGTTTGACATATCTTTCTTCGTTCGTTGTGAGAAATCCTTCATGAGTTTTCTCCAAACAACAAAGAATTCTTTTGAAGGCTCTTTCTAATTAAAGTGAGTCTTCTCAATTTTATTTTCGGGTTGGTCTTTGAGCGTTCTAGCAGCTGCTATCTACTAACAGACTCTTTCTCAATGAGCTTTTGGTCAGTGAAGATCCATGTGGATCAATCGTAGAGACCATCCTAGTTTGTAGGCTCGTGCTAACGAAGTTCTATCGAATTTCTCTAAGGGAACATCGAAATCAAAGAAAGATAAAGCACGCATTAATTGGTAATGTTCTAAACTTAGATGCTAGGTTTCTTTTATAACCTTTATAAACCTAAAAGCATATATGAAACGTTTTAACTTAGATTATATCAATCATTGCATGCTTAGAAGATCCTTAGGTTAATTTTAAGTTTCGAAATTCCTCCTTGCAATGTTTGTATGTTCAATTACTGTCTTAGTTAACCAGCACTGGTATCAGGGCCTGCCTTATATTGTGCATGATTGATTATAATATGTTAAAATGATTTTTCTATGAATTGATTAAAGTATTGTATGCATGATTTAGGTTTCAATTCCTGTTATAGAAAATGATGTGATAACTAGATTAAGGTTTTGAGCAAACTTAGTCTAGGTGATTATCATATAAATTAGCAATGTTTTACCACATGTGTAAATGCTTTGATTGAGGGTCGTCCCATACTTTACTCAATTAAAGAAAAATTCTTTAAATCATAGTTGTCTGTGGTACAACGAATCGAAATGCCCTTGGTTATTTTGGCAAGGATTGGAATTGGCTTCTCATTCACTTTAAGGGGGGCCTTTCTTACCTGGAAATCTCCATCGGTATTAGATTCAAAGTATCCAAGGGACTTTTATGACTTAGTCGAATTCTAGTATGGAAATTGGATTCCGCATATGGTTTTACAAACGTGGTTTAAGTTGTTAATTAAACTTATAGACATAGGTGCAACTGCTTAAACGTGGACCTTGTTTATTTTGCATGCTATGTGGAGTCTTGGCATAATGGAATGATTATGATATACCAGTCCCGAGCATGTTACCTAAGAGTTAATAATTCCAAATAGCTCGGAATTATTATTTTCATAATCATATCCATCGTATAAGACCTAGACTAGGGTGAGACCAATGGCACCAATAAAATCCCCACAACAATATTAAGGCGGTATATAGTCTTCCCATTATAAGTCGTGATACGAACCTTATTAACGGATGTAAGCACATGTATAACATGCATTTCCTTAACATGTGTTTGGTCATGAGACTAGATGGGGTTAATGCCTTAACCAAAATCGGTTAGTTGGTCATATTATTGGAGCTAATGTCAGATTCGAGATACATTCAAGGAGTCGTATAATTGGGTACGCACGTCTCGAGAAAGAGAACTCAAATGGATTAGCAATTGCATGAGATGCAAATGGATGGGTTCCAACCATGGTTATCTTATTATGGCTTAACCTACTATAGCGGGGTCATGATGAGTAGCTATGGATGCTACCTACTAAGGAAAATTGGTTGAACCAAATTTCTCGAATTTAAATAGAATGGGCTATTTGAATGTCAAGAAATTAATAGGAATTATGTATTTAATTAAAGACCTTATATTAAATAAATGTACATATACTAATGTCTAAACAAATTCTATCTTACATCTAGGTTGAACAATGAGAACATAAACCTTCGCTCAATTCTTAATAACAAATTAGATGGTTCAAACTTTACTAATTGGTTTAGGGCGGTGAAGATAGTCCTCAAATCCGAAAGGATAGCTTATGTTCTAGATGAGCCCCTCCCTAGTGATGATGCTAAAAATGATGCCAATGAATATGAGGTATGGGAGAAGCATAGAAAAGATCATGAAACATCAGCATGTATAATGCTGGCAACCATGAATTCTGAGCTTCAGAAACAACATGATAGCATGGACCTCGATACCATGATTCTCCATCTTCATGATCTCTTTTTAGAACAGGCCAAGTCCAGGATATTTGATACATCAAAACTCTTATTCAGAATGAAGATGCAGGCTGGCACTTCAGCACCACATCATGCTCTTAAACTATTATATAGGGAAGTTGACTTGACTAGGTTTTGTAATGGATTGCGAATTATGTGTGGATATGATTCTTGCCTCATTAACTGATATTTATTCATAATTTGTGACAAATTTTATATGAACAAGATCAACACATAGATGCCCTAGTTGGTCAACATGCTAAAAATGGTAGAGCCTAAGATTCAAAAAGATCCAAAGGCTTTACTTTTGGTTGAGAAAACCAAATCTTCCAAGGGTGAGCCCCATTTTGGAAAGGGTCTGAGTGCCAAGAAGAAAATCAGTAAGAAGAAGAAAAGTAAGAAAGAAACTGCAAATGTCTTCTTCTGATGTAGCAAGGCTGGCCATTGGAAGAAGGATTGCAAGGTTCAGATTTCTGAACAAGTGAAGAAGAAGCCAAGTGAGGCATCTAGTTCAGGTATGTTCATGATAGAGAGTTTCTCTACAGTTCCCTATGAGTCTACTTGGGTATTAGATACTGGTTGTGGTACTCATACATGTACTTTTGTGTAGGGATTATGGAAAAGTAGGAGGCTTACAAAGAGGGAAATGGACCTAAGAGTTGGAAATGGAGCACGGGGTTGCTGCAACAGCTGTAGAGACATATAGCCTTCATTTTCCTAGTGGCTTGGTTTTAGTTTTGAGCAATTACTATTATATTCCTGCTGTCACTAAGAATATTATTTCTGTTGCACTTTTAGCAACAGAGGGATTTGAAATTTTATTTTCTAATAATAAATGTCAAATTCAACGTGATAATATTTTTTATGCTTGTGGTATCTGTGGATGATATTTATGTTCTAGATATTAAAATTGAAATTCTAATTATGAACATTATTAAGAAATCAAGATTGGATAATGAGAAATCCTCATACTTATGGCATTGTCATCTAGGCCATATAAATGAGACTCGCTTAACTAAGTTACACAAATGTGGAGACTTAGGCCCAATAGAATGGGAATCCTATGGTGCGTGCGAACCTTGTTTAAAGGGGAAGATGACTAAGAAACCTTTCAAAGGAAAGGGACAACATGCCACTAGTACTTTGGAAATAATACATTTTGATGTGTGTGGTCCAATGAGTGTCAAGACATGTGAGGGTTTCGTCTACTTCATAACCTTTATCGACGATTACTCGTGATATGGTTATTTGTACCTTATAAGGCACAAGTTTGAAAGTTTTGAGAAATTCAAAGAATTCAGAACCAAAGTAGGGAAACATCTTGGGAAAAGTTTCAAGGCCCTTCGATCTAATAGAGGTGGTGATAACTTAAGCCAAGAGTTTTAGGATTATCTAAAGGATAATGGTATTTTATCCTAGTGGACACCTCCTTATACACCCCAACACAATGGAGTGTCAGAAAGGAGAAATCGATCCCAACTCGATATGGTTCGGTCCATGATGAGCCAAGAAGAACTCAGCAAATCCTTTTGGAGATATGCACTTGAGAGCGCAGTTTATATTCTAAACAGAGTGCCCTCTAAATCAATTGATCAAACTCCATACGAATTATAGTATGGTAAGAAACCCGTTCTTTCTCATCTTAGAGTTTGGGGATGTCCTTCTTACATAAAGAGGATGAGTTAAGTTGGGTGCTAAGTTTGACAGGTGTTTGTTTGTAGGTTACCTTAAGGAGACTATGCTGGTTAATCAAGATAATAATTGAACATGCAAATGTTGCAAGGAGAAATTTCAAATTTTAAAATTAAACTAAGGATCTCCAAAGCATGCCATGATTGATATAATCTAGGTTAAAACATTCCATATATGCTTTTAGGTTTATAATGCTTATAAAAGAAACCTAGCATCTAAGTTTAGAGTAGTACCAATTGATGCATGCTTTCTCTCTTTTCTATGATGGTATTCCCTTAGAGCAATTCGGGAGAACTTCGTTAGCACAAGATTCCAAACTAGGAGAGCCTCTATGATTGATCCACACAGATCTTCATCGACCAAAACCTCGTTAAAGAAGAGCCCGTTAGTAGACAGCAGCTGCTAAACTGCTCGAAGACCAACCTAAAAATAAACTAAGAAGGCTCACTTTATAAAGATCCTTCAAAAGAATTCTTCATTTATCTAGAGAAACTCATGGAGGATCTCGTACAACGAACGAAGAGAGAGATGTCGAACTCAAAGAGAAAAAACTGAGCTGAAGAGAATTGTGTGTGTATGTAGAAGAAAGAGGAATTGGAGGTTTATATATAAGGAAAAGGAGAAGTGTTAGACTCCCCTTAAATTACTAGGTGGGATGGGAATATTCCCATCCCACCCTTATCGGGTTAGCCTTGTAACCGCAAGCATATGTTAGCGGGCTTGCTAGTGCTCTAGCAACCCACAAGCTTTTCAGCTCGCAGGGTAGCTGCATAGGCCCCACTTCGAACAACTCATATTCATTTGGGGCCCACTAGCAACAGGAAAAATTTCCTTTCTCCGCTTTGTATAATTTTTCCCTATTTCCTCTTTATTCTCCATAATTATTAATTAGGTCCAACGAATTAATAATTCTTCTAACGAATTCAAAAACTTATATTATTGGCATAGACCCAGTCTATAGGTTCTTTACTTAGTTCGATAAAGACCCAAAGTGTGTGACCTCATAGGATCCCAACGTATTGAGCCGTTAGAGGTTAACCTAAACTTTGCTTCCCATTCGAGAACCTTTAGAATCAATGTTCCAGACCAATATGGAAACCGATATCTCTAGACGGTCAAATGAGCTTTCTAGCAAAGACTTATGATCCCTCGATACTTGGAACATTACGTACTTGTGACTTGATCCGGTTCTGCAGTAATAACCAATACAATACACTCCTTTCATTAGGTTAAGTACCATCTAGTTTATTGAGCTTGAATTAAGTATTAGCTCATGTAATAGCCATAGCTATCCTAGAATTAGACTTATTCATGAAGATTACCACTCGACCATTATGTATCAAGATTGACTAGAAACTAGTTCTATCAATCTTATCATCTATAAAGGTTATGAAGTAGACAAAACCCTCATGTGTCTTAACACTCATTAAACCACATACATTGGAATGTATTATTTCCAAAGTACTAGTGGCATGCTGTCCCTTTCCTTTGAAAGGTTTCTTAGTCATCTTCCCAGATAAACAAGGTTCGAAAGCACCATAGGACACCCATTCCATTGGGCCTAAGTCTCCACATTTGTGTAACTTAGTTAAGCAAGTCTCTTTATATGGCCTAGATGACAGTGCCATAAGTATGAGGATTCCTCATTATCTAACATCAATTTCTTAACAATGTTCATATTTAGAATTTCGATTTTAGTATCTAGAACATAAATGTCATCCACAAATATTCCATAAGCATAAAGAACATTATCACGTTAAATTTGACATATTTATTAGGAAATAAAATTTCAAATCCCTCTGTTACTTAAAGTGTAGTAGTAATAATATTCTTAGTGATAGTAGGAATATAATAGCAATTGTTCAAAACTAAAACTAGGCCACTAAGAAAATGAAGGCTATGTGTCCCTACAGCTGTTGCAACAACCTGTGCTCCATTTCCAACTATTAGGTCCATTTCCCTCTTTGCAAGCCTCCTACTGTTATGCAATCCCTGCACATAAGTATAGATTAGTACCACAACCAGTATCTAATACCCAAGTAGACTCATAAGGAACTGTAGAGAAACTCTCTAGTATGAACATACCTTCAGATATTCGAGCCACAACTATCATCTTCTGATGAGCTTGTTTCAAGAGAAACATTTCTTCTCTTCAATCCTAACTTCCACATGAGCTTTCTTTTGACTTTTAAACCTTATAGTTTCTTCAACTTAAGGTCCTCAGCATTTGCTTGCTCTTTAAGTTTATTTCTAAACTAAATTTCATAAATCTCGAGCAAGTCCATAAGTTGGGTCAAGGTACAGTTGGGAAAACACTCCTTGAGCATCTTCTTGAAGGAATCATGTTTATTGGGTAATACCCTCAATACCATTTCCCTCAAAGACTGCTCACTTTACTAAACTCGCAACTCTCTTAATTTCTCCAAGTTGTGCTGTAAATATTTACTACCAACTCAACTGCTAAGGTGTCTCCCGCAATCTACTATGGAACAATTCATCTTCTAAACTTTCCAATTATTTGAGATGATGAATCATGGTTGCGAGATCCAACCCTTTATACACTAATGCGTACTTTGGAAGCATGTGGTCTAACATGAGTTTTGCGACAAACTCATAGTTTCCCTTATGTTCCTCATAGTCATTCTCATAATCCAGGTAGTAGTTCTGAAGAACTCCTCTAACAGTCTCAAATCCCATATTGAAGTTATAAATATCATACTTCATGTCAACAAGAGGACCGATGTCAATGCGAGTATTTTCGTTAGTGATCATATTTAACCTAGATATAAAATAGAATTTGTTTAGACATTAGTATAAGTACATGAATTTAATATAACATTTTTAATTAAACACATAATTCCTACTATTTTCTCAACATTCAAAAAGCTCCTTCTATTTAAATTCGGGAAATTTGGTTAAACCAATTTTCCTTAGTAGGTAGCATCCATAGCCACTCATCATGACCCCCACTATCACAGGTCAAGTCACAATAAGACAACCATGGTTAGAACCCATCCATTTGCATCTCTTACAATTGCTAATCCATTTGAGTTCTCTTTCTCGAGAAGTGCGTACCCAATTATACGACTCCTCAAATGTATCTCCAATTTGACATTAGGTCCAATAATATTGACAACTAACCCATTTTGGTTAAGGCTTTAACCCCATCTAGTCTCATGGCCAATCACATGTTAAGGGAAGGCATGTTTTACATGTGCTTACAACCTTTAATAAGGTGCGCATCACTAATTATAATGAGAAGACTATATACTACCTTAATATTATTATGGGGAATTTATTGGTACCGCTGGTCTCACCCTAGTCTAGGTCTTATATGATGGATATGATTATAAAAATAATAATTTTGGGCTATTTGGAACTATTAACTCTAAGGGAACATGCTCAGGACTAGGATATCATAATCATTACATTATGCCAATATACCACATAAAATGCAAAATAACCAAGTTCTATGTTTAAGTCATTGCACCTATGTCTATAATTTTTAATTTAACAAATTAAACCACATTTGTAAAACCATATGCAAAATCTAATTCCCATACTAGAAATCGACTAAGTCATAAAAGTCCCTTGGGTACTTTTAAGTCTAATATCGATAGAGATTTCTAGGTAGGAGAGGCCTCCCTTGAAGTGAATGAGAAGCCAAGTCCAATCCTTCGTTGTACAACTGACAACTATGATTTAAAGATTTCATTCTTTAATTAAGTGAAGTCCGAGATGACCCTCAATTAAAGCATTTACATGTGTGGTAAAACATTGCTAATTTATATGATAATCACTTAGACTAAGTTTGAGCAAAACCTTAATCTAGCTATCACATCATTTTCTACAACAGGAATTGAACCCTAAGTTATGCATAGTATACTTTGATCAATTCATAGAAAATAGCAATTTATCACATTATGTTCAATCATGCATAGCATAAGGCAGGCTCTGATAACACTGTTGGTTATTCAAGATAATAATTGAACATGCAAAACTTATAATTAACCTAAGGATGTCCTAAGTATGCCATGATTGATATAATCTAGGTTAAAAAGTTACAATATATGCTTTTAGGTTTATAAAACTTATAAAAGAAACCTAGGATCTATGTTTAGAGAATTACCAGTTGATGCATGCTTTCTCTCTTTTTAGCGACGGTGTTCCGTTAGAGCCATTCGGTAGAACTTTATTAGCATGAGCTTCCAAACTAGGAGAGACTCTATGATTGATCCACACGGATCTTCACCGACCAAAACCTCATTAAGGAAGAACCCGTTAGTAAACAGCAGCTGCTGGACTGCTCGAAGACCAACTTGAAAATGTATCGAAAAGGCTCACTTTTGAAAGAGCCTTTAGAAGAATTCTTGTTTGTTTGTAGAAGCTCGTGGAGGATCTCCCACAATGAACGAAGAGAGAAATGTCGAACTCAGAGAGAAAAAAACTAAGCTGAAGAGAATTATGTATGTATGTATGTAGAATAAAGAGGAATTAAGGCCTATATATAGAGAAAAGGGGGAGTTTTAGACTCCCCTTCAATTACTAGGTGGGATGGTAATATTCCCATCCACCCTTATAAGGTTAGCCGCACGAGTTATGGTGACCCACTAGCTAACCCGAGCATGTTGCGCAAGGCAAGCCCTTGCGGGCTTGCCTTACCACTATAAGCGCTGCCTTGGGTAGGGCTTGCACGCTTGCCCTCGCGCTAGCGGCCTGAGAGCTTTTCGGCTCGTGGGGTAGTCACGTATGCCCCACTTAGAATAACTAGTGTTCGTTTGGGGTCCACTCACAATGGGAAAAATTCCCTTGCTTTGCTCTGTGTAATTTTTCCCTATTTCCTCTTTTTTCTCTTCAATTATTAATTTGGTCTAACCAATTAATAATTCTTCTAACAAATTCGATAACTTATTTTTTTGGCATAGACCTAGTCTATAGGTTCTTTACTTAGTCCGATAAAGACCCAATGTGTGTGACCTCAAAGGATCCCAAAATATTATGTCGCTAGAGGTTAACCTATACTTTGCTTCCCATCCAGGAACCTTTAGGCTTAGTGTTCCAGATTGATATGAAACCCGATAGCTCTAGACAATCAAATGGGCTTTCTAGCAAAGGCGTATGATCCCTCGATACTTGGAACATCACGTGCTTATGAATTGATCCGGTTCTGCAGTAGTAACTAATACAATACACTCCTTCCATCAGGTTAAGTACCATCTAGTTTATTGAGCTTAGATTAAGTGTTAGCTCATGTAATAATCGTAGCTATCCAGGGATTAGGCTTGTTCACGAAGAAAACCACTCGGCCATTATGTATCAAGATTAACTAGAAACCTATTCAATCAATCTTATACTCTGATAAGAGGTTTATTACTATGTCACTTCAACAAGAGGCCCTAAGGTACATCTCCCATTATATCACTACATCAGGAGCAATGGATTCCATCTTGACTACCCGACTTACCAACATGTGATCATCACTATACTCAAAATCACTCATATCATCCTGATCTCCAGGGTATGAATAAGTATGACTTGAAGTATAGAAACTCCTACATAAGGTAACTAGTACATTAGGTCTGAGGATACTTCAACTACTACTACAATAAGACATGACACCAATACATGGATTTAGTTATTTTTGAGTGTCTATCTTATAGCGGTCTCCAATGTACTACCTGAATACATCCATGTGTTAACTCAAGGTACCACCTTCAGCTCCTGAGATTGGCTGCTTGGATCTAATCCAAGGAGTAAACCTACACATGCTAGTCTGTCCATTCCATTGATGTCCTGTCTCAATGAAACTATGACTAGGGATATTTAGACTATTCATAATAACATGTATGGTGAAGTTCTCACAGCACATAGATCCCACTATGTCCACGCGCTTTAACGCTACGAAGTAGTCATAGACTTTGTCTTATCAATGTGCATATACTTATTTAATATTATACATATATGATACCAGTGAGATACATAAATAAATAGAAAGCACTGATAAGCAACAAAGATGCCTTAACTATTATTAATAATAATTTGAAACCTTTTGTACATTATAGCTAATAAAGATATATCACCCTAATTGCCTCTAGGGAATACATCATGTCTAACAGACTATAGGGTATACCTTCTTTGATCCCAAGAAATCAAAAGTCCTTGGTTATAGAATTGCTCAATTCCTCAAGAAGGATCATATATTTACAAATTCTAGTGGGAGCAATCTTGAGTTAGGTAGTGAAGAAGATCAAACAAACAATCAATTGGTTATACCCACACCTATTACATAAGATAGTGTAAGCATGGAACAACCTACTATAACATCGATATTGCGTAGGTCAGGCCAGGCTGTAATCGCTCCCGAGCGATACAGGTTTTTCATCACTGATGATAAACATCTCTTCCTGAGCCCAGGACTTACAAGGAGGCAATGGAAGGCTTAGAATCTGATAAATGGCTTACAACCATAAGGTCGGAGATGGACTCGATGTATGAAAATCAAGTCTGGAGCTTGATTCATGCTCTAAGTGGGATTAGGCCCATAGGATGCAAGTGGGTTTTCGAGAAGAAAACTGACATAAATGGTAACATAGTTACCTATAAAGCAAGGTTGGTTGTAAAAGGGTATAGTAAAAAAGAAGGCATTGACTATGATGAAACCTTTTCGCCAGTGGCTATGAAGAAGTCTATCAAGATACTCCTTGCCAATGTTGCTCATTACTATTATGAGATTTGGCAGATGGATGTGAAGACAACATTCCTTAACGGGAATCTAGACATGGATGTGTTTTTTGCACAATTCGAGGGATTTACATCCAAGGATGGGTTAAAGGTATGCAAGTTGCGGAAGTCCATTTATGGACTTAAGCAAGCATCAAGGAGTTGGAATATTAGGTTTGACGAGACAATCCAAGAAATTGGTTTTGTGTCAAACACTAATGAGCCCTATGTATATAAGAAGGCTAGTGGGAGTGCGATTGTTTTCTTTGTATTATATGTCGATGACATATTACTAATAGAAAACGATATTCCTTTTCTTCAGATAGTTAAGTCATGGGAAACAATATTCCTTTTCGTCAGATAATTAAGTCATGGGAAATGATATTCCTTTTCTCCATGAAAGACATTGGAGAAGCAGCTTTTATACTTGGTATAAAGATCTACTGAGATAGATCCAGAAGGCTACTAGGTATTTCCTAAAGTACATACATAGACAAGTTTTTGGCTAGATTTAACCTTGAGTAGTCAAGAAAGGGTTATCTCCCAATGTCTCACTGGATTAACCTTTCTAAATCTGAGTGTCTAAGAACACAAGAGGAGAGACTGTGCATGAATGGAATTCCCTATGCCTCAACGATATACATAGACAAGTTTTTGGCTAGATTTAACCTTGAGTAGTCAAGAAAGGGTTATCTCCCAATGTCTCACCAGATTAACCTTTCAAAATCTGAGTGTCTGAGAACACAAGAGGAGAGACTGTGCATGAATGGAATTCCCTATGCCTCAACGATAGGTTCCATAATGTATGATATGGTATGTATTTGGCATAACGTCTCACATGCGTTGAGCATCAAGAGTATATTTCAATTTGACCTAGGTGAGAAGTATTGGAATGCCGTTAAAACTATCCTTAAGTACTTATGTATGACTAAGGATATGTTTTTAGCATATGGAGAAGGTGATCTCACTTTGAAGGGATAAACTGACGTGAGTTTTCAATCTAACAAGGATGATTATAAGTCCTAGTTAGGGTATGTGTTTATGTTAAATGGAGGGGCAGTTGTTTGGAAAAGTTTCAAACAGGATACGACTACCGATTCAACCACAGAATCTGAGTATATGGATACTTCAGAAATGGCTAACCAAGCTGTCTGGCTTAAGGGAATTTGTGATCTTGGTGTGGTGTCCAGTAATGTAAATCTAATAGTGATCTATTATAATAACAATGGGGATATTGATTAAGCAAAGGAATCACGGTCTCGTTAGAGAAACTGACATGTACTTAAAAAGTACCATCTCATTCAAAAGATAGTAGCAATAATAGATATAGATTTAGAATACATCCCAATGGATTAAAATCTAGCGAATGGGCTAACTAAGCCATTGACTCAAATTAAACATGACCAGCATGTTAACAAGTATGGCATGAAGCACATGGGTAATTGGCTCTAGTGCAAGTGGGCGATTGTTAGACATGATGTATGCCCTAGAGGTAATTAGGTCGATATATCTTTATTAGCTATAATGTACAAACGGTTTTGGATTATTATTAATAATAATAATAATTAAGGCATCTCTGTTTCTTGTTAATGCTTTTTAATTAATTCATGTATCTTACTAGTATCATATATGTATAGTATTAAATTTGTATATGCACATTGATGAGACAAAGTCTGTGACTACTTCATAGCGTAAAAGTGCAAGGACATTGTGGGAGCTATGTTGTGTGATAACTACACATACATGTTACTATGAATAGTCTAAATATCCCTAGTCATAGTTTCATTACGACTGGACATCAATGGAATGAATAGACTAGCATGTGTAGGCTTACTCCTTGGATTAGATCCAAGTAGCCGATCCCACAAGTTGAAGGTGGTAGCTTGAGTTAACACATGAATGTATTCGGGTAATACATTAGAGATCACTATAAGATAAACACTAAGAAATTACTATATCCATGTGTTAGTGTCATGTCTTATTGTAGTAGTAGTAGTACAAGTATCCTCGGACCTGAGATACTGGTTATCTTGTGTCGAAGTTGCTATACTTTTAGTCATACTTATTCATACCCTGCTATCAGGTGACAAAGGTGATTACGGGTATAGTTATGATCACATGTTGGTAAAATGAGTAGTCAAGATGGGATTCATCACTCCTGATATAGTGATATAGTGGGAGATGTACCTTAAAGCCCCATGTTGAAGTGACAGCCTCATAAACCTTTTATCAGAGTATAAGATTGATAGAACGACTTCTAGTCAATCTTGATACATAATGGCTGAGTGGTGTTCTTCGTGAACAAGTCTAATTCCAAGCTAGCTACCGCTATTACATGAGCTAACACTTAATCCGAGCTCAATAAACTGGATGGTACTTAACCTAATGGAAGGAGTGTATTGTATTGGTTACTACTGTAGAACCAGATCAAGTCACAAGCACATGACGTTCTAGAAAGCCCATTTGATCGTCTAGAGCTATCGGGTTCCATATCGATCAGGAACACTGAGCCTAAAGGATCCTAGATGGGAAACCAAGTTTAGGTTAACCTCTAGAGTCTCAATACTTTGGGATCCTATGAGGTCTCACACTTTGGGTCTCTCTCGGACTAAGTATAAAACCTATAAAATGGTCCATGTCGAGAATATCTCATTGTCGAATTCATTGGAAGAATTATTATTTGGGTGGACCAAATAAATAATTAATGGGAATAAAGAGAAAATAGAGAAAAATAACACAGAGCGAAGGAAGGGAATTTTTCCCATTGCGAGTGGGCCTAAATGAACATGGGATGTTCTGTGTGGGGCCTGTGCGGCTACCTCACGAGCTGAAAAGCTCGCGGGCCGCTAGCGTGCGGGGTAAGCTCACAAGTGCTGCTCATGGCAATGCTTGTGCAGGTAGCCCGCAAGTATGGGCTTGCTGCAGGTCACAAGCCCATGCTTGCGGCATAAGGCAAGCTCGCAAGGGCTTACCTTGTGATGGACTCACGGGTTAGTCCACGGAGTAACCTACGCGGCTAACCTGCTAAGTGGGATGGGAATATTCCAATTCCACTTTGTGTTTGAGAGGGAGTCAAACACTCCCCCTTTTTCCCTATATATATATATGCTTCCAGCTCCTCTTTATTCAATACTTCATCTCTGCTTTTCTCTCTGAGTTCAACATCTCTTTCTTCATTGTACGAGATCCTTCACGAGTTTCTCCAAACAATGAAGAATTCTTTTGAAGGCTCTTTCTAATTATAGTGAGCCTTCTCATTTTTATTTTTGAGTTAGCCTTCGAGTGGTCTAGCAGTTGCTATCTACTATTGGGTTCTACCTCAATGAGGTTTTGGTTTGTGAAGATCCATGTGGATCAATCGTAGAGGCCATCCTAGTTTAGAGGCTCATGCTAATGAAGTTCTGCCGAATTACTCTAAGGGAACACTACAACCAAAGAAAGAGAAAGCACGTATCAGCTGATAATGCTCTAAACTTAGATGCTAGATTTCTTTTATAAGCTTTATAAACCTAAAAGCATTTATTGAATATTTTAACTTAGATTATATCAATCATGGCATGCTTATGAGATCCTTAGGTTAATTTTAAGTTTTGAAATTCCACCTTGCAACATTTGCATGTTAAATTACTATCTTAATTAATCAGTAACCATGTTCTCAAGTCCCAAGTGTTTCATCACACCAACCCTCTTAAGAAGTTGCTAAAAGATCTAGCGGTACCCTATCAGGAGTTATTGGGGGAAAAGAGGCTCTCTCCATTCTCCAAAAAGATCCTAGGAGTCCAGGTAAATTCAAACTTCATTGCCCTCATTTTTGCAGAGCTATACGATGGTCGGGATGACCCGGTAGTGCATGTAAAACACTACATGAATAGGATGGAAATGGTGTACGCCCCAGAAGCCTACATATGCTGGTACTTGGAGCAAATCCTAACCGATCCCGCTGCATACTAGTTTCACAAAGCTTGATCAACCTGATAACCAAATCAGTGTTAAAATGGCTAAACATCCACCATAGCAGAACCCAGCCGGGATACAACCCCCTCATGGGGCTCGGAGGGCAATCGATCCCATCAATAGTACAAGTCACCCGAGAGGTGGAAATCGGGGACAAGGAACTAACCTGGAGAGGAGAAGTAGAATTTATCATCGTTGACATCATAGTTGGCTACAACATGATATTGGGATGACTGTTCCTAGTTGAGTCGGAAGCCATCATTTCTATGAAGTATCTGACTCTTTAAGTCCCAACCAAAAAAGGGACAACAGTAGCAGTGGGTAATCCATAGATGGCCTTGGAAGCTTGCGTAGCATCCATTTAAATGGAGACTGTCTCTTTTGAGGCAGAGGAGCATGAAAGAGCGGAACCAGTAGGAGACCTGGAAGTCCTAACCATAGGATAAGACAAAACACTCAGAATCACCAAAAGAAGTAAAAGCTATCATAATAAAAGTACTAAAAGAACAACATCACATGTTCTCATGGTCCTAAGGGGACATCAAGGGCGTACGACCTGAAGTTATATGTCATAGTCTGGATATTAACCCATTTGTTCCCCCGATCAAACAAAAGAAGAGTAAGCATGCTCAAGAATGAAAGAAGGAAACTGAGGCAGAAATAAAGAAACTACTCGAAGCAGGCAACATTCGAAAGGTACACTACCCCAAATGGCTGGCAACCGTAGTACTAGTAAGGAAATCCAATCGCTCATGGTGAATGTGCGTAGATTTCACAAACCTAAACAAAGCTTGCCCCAAAGAAAGTTACCCCTTACCAAGCATTGATTAACTAGTAGACTCAACGACCAAATTCACGGTTTACTCCCTCCTAGACGCTAAAGTAAGACATCATCAGATACCAATGGACCCAAAGATGAAAAAACATCCTTTATCACACAAGAGGTAACGTACTGCTATAAAGTGATGTTGTTTGGGTTAAAAAATGTAGAGGCCACCTACCAACAACTGGTGAATGAGATTTTTAAGGGACTGATAGGTGAGAACGTTGAAGTATACGTAGATGATATGATTGTAAAGAGCAGGGATGAGGCCAGCCACGTAGTAGATATTGAGAAGGTGTTCAAGGTACTGCAGAAATACCGCATCAAGTTAAACATAGAGAAATGTACTTTTAGGGTGAAAGTGGTAAATTCTTGGGATTCCTCATCTCAGAAAGGGGGATAGAAGCCAACCCTGAGAAAATCTAAGCCATCATCAAAATGTAACAATCTCGAACCTTGAATGAAGCACAATAGCACAACGTCTCAATGGCAGAATCAACGCATTAGGATAGCTCATCTCATTCTCTGTAAAAAGATGTCTACCTTTCTAGAAAGCAATCAAACATGACAAAACCTTCAAATGGGATAAATGTTGTGACCTAGCCTTAAAATATTTGAAAGAGTTCTTAGCCTAACCCCCACTACTCAGTCGCCCAGTCTATGGAGAGCCACTATTTGTATACCTATCAGCGATTGATGAAGCAATTGGGGTAGTTCTGGTTAGAGAGCAAGATAACTAGCAGCATCCCATCTGTTATACCAGTAAGGTACTAAAAAATGCCAAGTTAAGATATCCCAAGATTGAGAAGTTAGCCTTGAGCCTAATATCCGCCTAGGTGAGACTTAAGCCCTATTTTCAGGCACACTCTATCATTGTAAGAACGAGCTTTCCTTTGAAGAAAGTACTCCAAAGGCTAGAAACATTAGGTAGAATAGCGGAATGAGCAGTAAGACTATGCGAATTCGACCTCCGATTCGAAGGGACAGCCTTGAAAGCACAAGTACTAGACGACTTCGTGTTAGAATTTGCTAGGCTAGAACCTACAAAGGTAGTAAAAATAGAACCATGGATTGTTTATGTTGATGGGGCTTCATCTAGCAAAGGAGCCAGTGTTGGAGTATTAATAGAGGGCCCAAACCGCGTCTGTTTGACATATGCTGCCAAACTCGCTTTCCCGGCCACCAACAACGTTGCTGAATATGAGGTCATGATCAAAGGACTGGAGCTAGCAATGGAATTGGCCCTGGATTGGGTAATCATTCGAAGTGACTCACATTTGGTTTCCAACCAAATCAATAAAAACTTTGAGATGAAGGAAGAAAGCATGGTCAAATACCTACGTAAGGTACAGAAACTAGTGTAAAATCTGGAGAAAAAAGGGATAGTATGGAAAGTTGAGCACATCCCTCGAACATAGAATGAGATCACAGATGAACTAGTTAAAGCCATTTCAAGCCTAGCCGGTTGTAACAAACCATGCAACCTTTACAAGGTTCTCATCTGACCTAGTTGCGAGGAAGAGCAGGTACTTTTTACTGAGGTAAATACCAATGAATGGCGCCAGCCCATCATTACCTATCTCAAAGAAGGTAAGCTCCCATATGACAGCAAGGAAGCTTCCAAAATAGTCTAAAAAGCCATGAGATACTCCCATGTAGATGGTGATCTATATAAAAGGTCTTATGCAGATGCTTATCAGAAATGCGTAACCCTGTCTCAAGGAAAAAACTTCTTGGAAGAGATACATGAGGGAATTTGCGGATCCCACTAGGCGGCATCCACCCTACCACGAAGAGTTAGTTTGACAAGTTACTACTGGGAAACAATTGAGGCAGACGCCACCCACTATGTTCAGAATTGCCACTCGTGCCAAGTACACTCTAGGAAGACCCACATCCCCAAGCTAGCCAATGGCTTCTTACAGCTACATGGCCCTTTTCGACATGGGGTATCGACATAGTAGGACCCTTACCGGTGGCTAGTGGGCAAAGAAAGTTTGTTATTATAGTGATCGACCATTTCACTAAGTGGGTTGAAGCGGTCACCATCAACACCATTACCTCAGAGAAGGTTATTGACTTCGTCTGGAAAAACATTATCACAAGGTTTGAAATTTCAAGGAAAATCGTGGCAGATAATGGTTCATAGTTCATATCGAAGAAATTCACAGAGTTTTGCCAAGGGTTAAGAATAAAGAATCACTACTCCTTCGTAGTGCATCCACAGGTGAATGGTTAAATGGAGGTCACTAATAGAACTTTGGTAGAAAGACTCATAAAACATCTCGAGAGAGGAAGGAAAGGATCTTGGCCAGATGAGCTCATAAGCGTACTATGGTCTTACTGAACCACCCCATGCAGATGGATTGGTGAAATGCCCTATTCCCTAGTCCACGGGGTGGAAGTCATGATCCTAGTAGAAATCACCGCCCCATCCGATAGAGTCATCTACTACTCTGAAGAGCAAAATGATATTAACTTGAAACGTCACTTAGACAACCTTAAGGAGAGAAGGGACTGATCTTACATCAGGATGGCCGCCTACAAGGCCAAAATCGTCAAATATCACAACCACTAAGTCAGAAGCCTACGGCTCAAATAGGGTGATTTGGTCCTTAAAGACATCGCCGCCTCACAGTCTTGAGAAGGTAAAGGAAAACTTGGTGCTAACTGGGAAGGACCATACAAGGTGAAAGAAGTGCTAGGCCAAGCTACATACTGCCTCAGCGACATCAATGACAAAGACTTACTAAGAACGTGGAATTCTTGAATCTAATACCATACTATAAAGCCACAAATGGCTAGGGAACAGACATCCACACTCTTTTCCTCCTCATAGATTATTCCCATTAGGTTTTTTCCTTGGGAAGGTTTTTAACTAAGCGGCGCCCCCTACACCTATACCGGTTAACAAAGCACCGACTGTAATAATTTGTAATATATTCTAGTTCAAATCAATAAAAGAACTTGTGTTTATTTCTATATCTACTTAGCCCTCAAAGGTATTGTGTCCAACGACATCACATAGCCTTAGATGGATACAATGCTTAAAACTAAGCTAACAAGCCTTAAGCAATTCAAACAAACACTTCAAACTAAGCTAACAAGCCTTAGATAGCCTCAAATGGCTACAACGCTTCAAACTAAGCTAACAAGCCTTAGATAGCCTTAGATGGCTATAACGTTTAAAACTAAGCTAAACAAGCCTTAGGCAATTTAAACACATTTCGAACTAAGCTAACAAGCCTTAGGAAATTAGGGCGATGCTTAAAACTGAGCCTCAGACAGCTGTAATGCTTAAAACTAAGCTAAACAAGCCTTCGATAATTAGAACTATGGTTATAGTTAATCATCATATATTAGCAAACCTTAGATAAATGTAAGTAAAAAGTCCCCGAGGTGGGTAATCACCCCATGGAAATGCAAACTAATGTAGCATGGTAACGTTAAAAAGGAAATAATACGAAAGGGAAATAAGTACTTGGCATTAATAAAATTGTCAATTACAAAGTTTTTGACTAAAATATAGAAGTACAAATAAAGCCTATTCTATGGCCCCATCGATTGGAATCTCTTCGTCTGAAAGAGTCTTGGTCTCGCCACCATCATTCTCCACCAGCTCAAGTGGATTATCGAGAACCTCTTCAAAAGTGGGAAAGGCCACATTCTGGACCATCTCATCTTCGAGTTCTAGCTAATGATTATGGATCGCTTCGAGGAGATGAGACCCAAATAAGTGGGCCATCTTTACCATCTTCTCGACAACACCATCCAGCTTGATATCCCTCTCCTGCACATCTTTCTTGAGAACCTCAACTTCCCCCTGAGTCAGCATCAACTCTCCTTAGATATGGGAGAGATCCTTCTCTAAACTTGTTTTTTGCTGAAGGAGCTGCTCATGAACCTCGCGAAGCCTTTCTAACTCACTCTCCGTCTCCTTTTATTTGGACACCACCTCCAACGCCTCATCCCACCCTTTCACCACCTCGGCCTCTCTTTGTTTGGCCACCGTCACCTCTTTCCTTATTGCCTAAAGATCAGACCTCACCACCTAGAGGTCTTCCTTCACCTTGGCATGATTAGAAGACCTCTGATGCATCTCTACACATCGAGACAAAACCAACAAAAGCATACAGTGTCAGAGGCTGAACCCAAAAATAACAGATAAAAAGACACTTACATCTGAAAGTTGGTCCACTATTGTCCCAATCATGCATGTGATAGGCTCTTCCTTATAGGCCTCTCTCTCTCTCGAGGTAAAGGAAGCACATTTCGAAGCACCAGCTGCACTTGAGGACTGGTTATCCCGCCTTGAGGACCAGCCAGCTCCGAAAAGCTCTCCTTGAAGTGAGCAGAAGGAAAAATGGTGGTTACAGGAGTTGAGATGATAGGCAATCCTTGGTGTTGGCTCTAGCCGGATACATCTTGGCCCTAAAAAGAAGCGTTAGAAGAAGAGAATAAATATGCAACACAAGTAATCGGGTAATTTACCTCAGACGGTGAAATGACTGTCTCATCAACAGGAGCTTCCTCCCTCCCTCTCTTTCAGTTTGCGGCCTTCTTAGGTGGAACAGTATTCGAGATGTCATCCTGAGTAAGGTCGATCATTTTCGCCTCCTTTCTTTGGTTCTTTCGGATAAAGTCCTTAGTACCTTTAGCTAAATGTTTATTAAGGGATGCATTAAGACGTGACGATGACATCCTAAAGAAGAAATAAAAGAAATAAGCTTACCGGGAATATCAACTTCGCCATCATAATACACAAAATCCAGGTCATCCCACTCAATAACTTTCATGTTATTGAAATAGGCCCAAGCGATAGTTGCTAACAACCACCGCTCTTTCTCTAATTGATTGAAGATGAAAACGTGGAAATCCGGCTTGAGCCCTCTTAGGGGCAACGGCTCGAGAATATCCTCCCTCCACCAGGTCGGAAATGGTGGGTACACAGGATAGACCTTTATATAAAAGAAAAATTGCTTAAAGTTGTTGACTAACTGCGACCGGTTTGAGAAAAAAAATAGAAACCATCCTTATGGCTAAACTGAAGGTGGTCTTCAGATGATTTTTGCTTCATAGACACCTACTGGTGAAAGAAAATGGAGTTAAAGTTAAGTTTGAGGCCATGACATAATTGATAGTGGCCCACGATGTCCTACCAACAGTTTGGGTGTATCTGATCAAGACATACACCTTAATAAGTTAGAAGTCTCGCAATCTTCTCAGGCAATGGATAAGTGAAGCCGGCCTAAACTTGCTCCATGTATATGCTGAAGTAACCCTTAGGGAGAGTGTGGACTCGCTCTTGTTGAGCAAGCAACAAACAGGGCTTTCCAATTAGCCATTTATGCACCTGCTCCTTGAAACAAATATCCACTTCGTGAGAAATGGACAACATGTTCTCTATTCGAGGTGTAGGACCCCTGGTATAACTTTATCACATCCGTTTAGGATCACCCACTGTCTTAGATCGCTTTCCCATCAGAGCAAGCTATGAACATGTTATCCTAGCCTCTTGGTCAAGGCCAACCCCTTCCATCTCCGTGAACCTTCAACACCCTCATACTCATCCACGGCTTGAATTAACTAATCATGTGAATTAACTAAGGGCCATCGCTTGGGGGGAGATTCTTGGTTGGCCATTTTTCTACATGCCTTATATTTAAACCTAATAAAGGGACGTTGGTTAATTCTATCAATGGTTACTGGTTAGGCCAAAAGACGGTCTAATTCTAAGTTAAGCCTTGTTAGACGATCAAAGGCTTTGGCGAAAAAGAGCGTCGCCACTAAAACTACTAGAGAGCTCATCCTAAATAAATAAGGAAAGATCAAACCACAAGCTTGAAACCAAAACAAGCATAACCTCATGGAGGTCCTGCTCAATAGGCGAACCCCCATAGGATCCAACCTAAATGGATAACAAGCTTCACCCTAAAGGTGTAACCCTACCTATAGAAGAATACTCCTCGATTCTCACCACCGACGGAGTTGAATCATAGGGTATCACTAGAATTAATGGAAAAAAAAGTCGATTATATTTCTCCCATCCTAAAGAACTACGACAATGAAACTCTCAAATTCAACCTAAAGCAAAGATGATATAAAGGGCGGTAACATCACCGGTGAAAGTCCCACCAGCAGGAGAAGACGAGAATAACAAAATCATAGTAAAAAAACTCTGATCAAGCATCACAATGGATGAACAAGACCTAAGTTTTCCTAAACTGCACAAAAATAATGACCTAAGTAGGATGCTTACTTGTGCTCAGAGTTAGGAAGTTGGCTTTTTCGGAATAGGGAGTTGCTGAAGTCACCGGAATAAAGCTTGAAGAAATCCTTGCCAAAACGCTATCACCGGAAAAAATGAAGTAGAGAGGATCACTGATGAAGTAAAAGAGGATAAATAATGAAAAGAGTGCCATTTATAAGGGTTTTTGGATTTAAAAATACACGGAAGACTCTAGAAGATCACGTGGCGCTTCTAGAAGTTCACCATGCTATACGAAGCATTTCATTAGCTAGGAGTGGAATTGTAAATGCCAAGCGACTTCTCAATCTAGCTTGCATCACCAGTGAGATGGTAGAAGCCTTAAAAAAACATCCCCAACTTGTAGGGGGACTTCTGATAAAAAAAACTATATTTTTGAGGCCTACATCTTAATTTATAATTGATAGCTGCTCTCCCGAGCCGTACACCTCTAACTATGATGCAACCTCGCCTTATCAGCCCTCATGTGACCAACGTGATCACGAGACACAAACAACCATCTCGGTGTCGAGACGGAGTCCACGAAGCTAACAGAAGCTCAGTCAAAGATATAACTACCTATTCCCTAGAAATGTGGCATTAATTGGGTCTTCCCCTATTTTCGAGATCATAAACCCATTTTTGAATCCTTAACTGCCATGTCATGGGTAGCCGTTGGAGGGCCTATAAGTAGCATAAGACCTATAACGAGAAGGGTAATTTTTACTTTACATACATTACATAATTTGCCATTAAACTATCCTAAAAGCTTTCCAAGTTCACTGACTTAGGCATTGGAGGCTCCCCGGGGACAAGCCCCAACCCTTTAATCTTTAATTATATTGCAAGAACAATCTTACTTCAACCTTCCAATTTCGAAGTTCCGAGAGCGAGAAGATCAATTTCATTCGGAACTTTCACATATTGGGTATTAGGATTACAATATTATCATTTGAAAAATATCTATCGAATTATTATATTCAATATGAGACCCTGAGTTTTAAAAAAGAAATTAAAATTAGAAAATGAAATAGAATCGAATACAAGAATTATTTGATTTTGAGAAAACAACTATATATTTAGAAAAAATTTGTTAAACCTTTTATTAGTTCAAACTAATTAGAATTGTAAATATGGTAAAGTTTCAAAAAAAAAAACCTTGTGGTGTCAGTTATTTTCAAAACGAGGCTTGTGATTTTTTGGGTCTCAAAAGGGGGCTTGAAGTTTTGAAACGTTATCAAAACAAGGAAATTTTTTTAACACTATCAACTTTGCTTACTTGTCAAGGGGTAAATTTGAAAAACTCAAATTTTCTTTTGTTCCTCTTCCTATTCTCGTCGTCTTCTTTAGCTCCACCAATCTTGCCGGCGACGACACTTACAGCCGACAGCTCACTCGTTACCCCTCTATTATCAACATCTAGTTGATAACCCCTAATTCCCATGGAAAAAATTCCTAATTCGTTTCATCATTCTCGTTATCAAATATCAATAACCATAACAAACCATACCAAATAACAAATTAAGAAAGAAAGAATGTTTGAAGCTCAGCAATAAGATACGTCGATGGCAGATCCAAAATAAAAATAGATCTGATACATCAATCGCCCAAAGGTGCTTTGTCAACAAGATCAAGACAACTCATTTTTGTGCCTTCCCTTGGTACATGTAGCTCTTTTTTCTAATAAAAAGGAATAAACTACAAATCATGTTCATCGTGCAAATAATCCCTAATTTCTTCAATTCAAATTAAACAAAATGCAATTATATCCATATCTCTACCCATTAACCAGAGAATGGCTTGTGGATATGTGTTTAACAATGAAATGACTAAACCCCAAAATATCAAACCCCCAATAAACACCCATATCTCTACCCATGAACCAGATCTAATCATAACTTTTACCTTGTTGCAGCCTTTATTGACGAGCAAGGGGTAGCGATTGAGCTGCCGACAACAACTTGCAAAATGATGCATGTGTTGGCGTCGGAATAGGAGAGGGCTGGCCTGGAAATATCTAGGTGTGGGCTGCCGTCGATAAGAACATTGAAGAAATAGATGGGTTGGCCTGGAAATTGGAAGGGAAGAACAGAAAAAATGACATTTACAAATTTGCCCCTTGGCACGTCAGCAAAGTTGACTATGTTAAGAAATTTTCCTTGTTTTGATGACGGTTTGAAACCTCAGACCTCTTTTTAAAATTAAAAAAATCACAAACCTTTTTTTGAAAATGGTCGATACCACAAGGTAATCTTTTGAAATTTACCCTTGTAAATAAACTTACTTAAGAAGTTAATAATGTTAAATTGTTCCAACTAAACTTAAAATAATTAATATAAAACTATTCATAACATTTATTTCTTAGAACATTAAAAAATAACACTTGTTGAAGATAATATATTCTCTTTGATATTAATCTTCATTAAAAGATAATTTTTATTTGATTATAAAAAGTATTTAAATGTTAATATTGAAATTTTTATGAAAATAAATTTTTAAAAGAGTTTTTAATATAATTTTCCAAAAAAAAGAGAAAAAATTGTGGAGAAAATTTACCATATTTTAAAGAAAATATTATTCAAAGTATTGTTAATAAATTTGTTAGGCTAAGCAAGTGGACATATAATATAATAATTTTGAAAGAAAAAGAAAGTCGAGAAATGAACCCAGGCTGTAGGAAATGGGATGCACATTCCAACCATCCATTCGAGATTACATTAACGTCAATTCTTTCACAGTTTTTGTAAATATTTGATGTTTTTTGTACTCAAACTATGAACGGAATAGAATTTTGATATTCCCGAGAAACTTGAAACCTTGAACGGTCGCCTACCTTATTCCTGTTAATCTTTATCCAGCCCCTTGAAGAAGGAGTCCAGCAAACCCCAATAATTACAGGAGCCTTTGATAATCGAACAACCAGCCCCAGGTTATAGAGAATTGAAGTCTCGACATTCGAATTCCAAATCAGATCCTTTAATTAGGAATAATATGTCAATCCTTCTGGTCCTTTTTAATAATAGTTTTTACTTTTATTTTGATTTCTTTTATCTATCAATTTTGAATATAAATACAATTTTATATATTAATTGAATTTTGTGTAAACAAATATGTCCTTGGTTCGTCTTGGTTTCGTTACTAATTTATTGATTTAGTTTCCACAATCTATTGGAGAATTAAAAAAATACGAGGTTGTGAATTCAAACCTCACGAACAATAAAATTGATAAAATTATGGGTAAATAAATATAACATCCTCATGTTTTGATCAAATATACTAATACCTTCATGTGTTTTGAAAAATTACTTTTACCTCATTGTATTCTGTCATTGTCATACTATAACTTCCTTGTATTTTATATCATCCCTTTCTGTATTGAACTTCTTAACATAATATATGTTTATGATAAAAAAAATTAATCTTATATATCATATTTTTAAATGTTATTAACTAAAATGACTAAGGTTTTTAATGATTACATTATCTAGTGCGATTATACATTGAAAGTTTTAAATTTGTCTTATAAATTATAAAAAAATCATTTTTATGATTATAAATCTCGTAATACTAACAAAATAAAAATAAATATACCAACAAACTCTTATTATGTTAACAATTTTGATTAAAAAAAATTTTAAGATGTAAAGAAGTTATAGTATGACATTTAATCAAAACTTTACCCTAAAATTATTTTGTATTTAAAAAAAAATTGATTGCTTCTATTGCACGCAAGATACTCCTGTACGACACCGTATGAAAAATTTCTGTTCTGGACTTCTGGGGCGTTTAATGGGTTGAACGGTCTTCTAGAGAAATCGATTCTAGAACTTTCACACTTTTCTTCTTTCTTATAGTTAGTACGCGTCATTATAATTTGTAACCCGAAGAAGGACGGCGAGATGTCGGCTTATGAGAATGTAATCGGTGGAAAGCTGAGGTTGAAGGGGAAGCCACTGCACATCAAAACTTGTGGAATTGTTAAGAAGAAAACGAAGAAGAATAATAAGCATCATGAATCCATTACAGGTTTTTTCACTTCTCCTTTCTCAACTTCCTGTTCTAGCTTTCTTTACCTGTTCAATTTCATCCTGTAAACTTTGATTTGAGAAATTCACGGATTTTTCCCGATTACATGATTCGGAATAGTAAATTATTTTGAAACAGATAATTTTGTACTTCATTTTCTAAAATTGTTACTCAGTTATAGTTATAGATTATATCTGGCTCTGAAAGTTGACTATTATGTAGCTTCTTGCCAATCGTTTCGATAATTTGTTGTTCTACAATTATCCTTTAGATTTCTCTACCCAATCAAATTTTTCATTTTCCGTTCGAGAATTGGAATGAGGGATTTGTTTTGATTACATGGTTCGGAATGGTATAATGTTTTAACTTTCTAGATCTTTTAGAAACAGAAATCAATAGTAGTTTAGAATATTGATAATTTTTACGCAGTTATTTCATATGAGATCTTGCTTCGAAACTAGACTATCGAGTAGCCTCTTGTCCATTCTCCCAAATTTGTATTGATTCTGTGTAGTTTCATATTCATTTTTGCATTTTGATTCACGATTTATACCGTCATTTACTGGTGTAATTGTACAATTAAATGTGTACAATCAATTCACATAAGACTTCTGTTTTCAAATTCTGATTGAACTGGAGTGAACTGAGCTTAAATCTGTATTTCTATGTAAATTTAAAACTAGAAAAACTGATTTGTACTCCAAGAAAACATGACTTTAATTAAGTTCTCACAACTTTTAAAATAAGGCAGAAGATGACTTGCTCCGAACTTGTATCGATTTCACAATTGCCTTTGATCAAGTTTCTTCTCTTTTTGATGGAGCAAAGAAGCATCTCAATGACAAAATAGATCTTGGCTTATTATAATAATGTTTAATGTAAGTGGAATAGGTCATAGTCAATGTAATAACATGATTTGGTGGGATTTGGAGGTTGACAGGAGGAGAAAATGGATTTTTAGCAGATTACAGTGAGAATGCAAATGAGGGGACTAAAGTTGATGATTATCTAACAAATGCAGAAAGGCGGTATTTGCAACAATGGCCGAAAATTGAAGTTGAGAGGCTAAATAAGATGGCAAGCAAATCGCACCGGGATAGGATTCAAGAGTTCAATCAATATCTAGCTAATCTAACTGAGCATTATGACATTCCAAAAGTTGGCCCTGGTTAGTAATTATGATGACTTGTTTTGGCGATCTAATCATGCCATTGCTTAGTCTATTGTGCCTTCAAATTCTGATGTTTGTAATTTGTTTTGATCTGAAAGTTAATCTTCTCTGTTTTGAAACATTGATATTCTTATTTACTTGTCCGATTCCCCTCTACGAATCAATTGATTATCCTATGTTTTGTATAATTAGTTTCTTAATGTGTTTGTAGACTTTTTAACTAACCTAATTTAGATAAATTATGGTGTTGAAATTACTTTATTCAATTTCATCTCACTCTTGAAAAAAAGTTAAATATGACAAACTCTTAGATGATAACTTATATTTGTGTTAAATACAATAATACAAATAAGCTAAGCTTTTTAGATTTGAAAAAGAAAATAGATAGTTAAAATCTTACATGGTGTTACAGGCAAAATCTACTTACCAAGACAACATGTGACATAGCATTTACATCACCCGCAATTTGCTAGCAAAGTCTTGCGAAATCCAATACAATGGTGCCTCGTTAAAAAACTGATATTTTTAAATTTGTGAAGTTTTTGTATGAGATAAACAACTAAATTTAGAAGGTTTGCAATAACCATTAGAAACTTAAAAAAGAGAAAAGACTTTGCTGAGATTATGTTAAAAAAAGCTGAAATTTTCGAATATCAAACCAATCTTAACCAACCTTAAAAATCAACTCCACTTTTCTATACAGTTACTCATATATGCATATATGTTGATTGTGATTACGACTCATAACTTTATACACATGTATGTCTTTGTGAATATGAGTTAATGACACATGATTTCTGCTCTAGAAATCCTTAAAACTTTCAAGCAAAACGGTTTAATATTATTCGTTAAACTAACTTTTAATTGTTTGGTTGTGTTCTTGTCTTTCACTACGTGGGCTTTCAACTTGTCTCAATTGTCGGCGTGCTTTTCCACCTCATTAATCGTTCGACCCCATTGCATGCTTGAATGAGCCTTTTCGAAAGTATTTCCGCGGTTTCCTTTTTGAATACTCCTTAATCCTAGCAGGATATCATGTGTTGAGATTGCGCTCCTTATTTTCAAGATCTTTGCAATATGGCTTGAGTAGGCTTACATGAAAGGCAATGGGAAGCTTTGAGATTGCCTCCGGGTAGTTACAACTTGTATGCCACCGAGTCTACCTTCTTTACTGCTACAAATGGATCGTATCATTGCATAAGTCTCTTTCATAATTGTTTTGACTTCCTTTTATTCTCGGTTTAGACCCATTCTATTAAGTTCTTTACTTAGTTTCATTATAGTTTTTTGTGTTTGACCTCATAGGATCTCGAAGTATAGAGTTGCTAGAGTTTTACCTAACCTTCTAGGAATCATTTGGCTCGGTGTTCCAAATCGTTATGGAACTCCATGGTTGTAGACGATCAAATAGATTTTTTAGCAAAAGCGTGTGATCCCTTGATACTCGGAATGTCACATGCTTGTGACTTGATTCGGTTCTACAGTAGTAACCAATAAAATACACTCCTTCTATCACGTTATGTACCATCTGATTTATTAAGCTAAGATAAAGTATTAGCTCATTTTATAGCAGTAGCTATCCCGAATTTAGACTTATTCACAAAGATAACCAATCACCTTATATAATCCGGTTCTGCAGTAGTAACCAATAAAATACACTCCTTCCGTCACGTTATATACCATCTGATTTATTAAGCTGAGATAAAGTATTAGCTCATTTTATAGTCGTAGCTATTCCGAATTTAGACTTGTTCACAAAGATAACCAATCACCTTATATAATTTGTTTGACTAAAAATTCGTTCTATCAATCACATACTCTAATAAGAGGTTTAAGAGTGTGTCACTTCAACAAGAGGTCCTAAGATATGACACCAGCACATGAATATATTTATTTCCGAGTGTTTGTCTTATAACGACCTTCAATGAATCTCTCTGAATACATCCATGCGTTAACTCAAGGTACCACTTTTGTCTTGTGAGATCAACTACTTGGATCTAATATAATAAATATGCCTATGCATGATTGTATGTTTGCTTCATTGATGTTCAGTCTCAATGAAACTATGATTGTGGACATTCTAACTTCCCATAATTAAACGTATGAGTAGTTCTCAACCCACATAGCTCCTACCATGTCCTTACACTCTCAAGCTATGAAAACATCTTGGACTTTGTACAAATTTAAATGATCCCACATATATAAATATATGTATAATATCAACATCAAATTAAAAAATTCGTTAATATAAAACAAAGATGCCTTTCATTAACAATAGTAAAGGTTCATACATGATAACTAATAAAGACGTACGTCCTAATTGCCTCTAGAGTATACATAATGTCTAACACATAGTGGTACATTATTATCACCTTGGTTAGGTGATTTAGAATATGGTAGATCGCACATATGGTAGATCACACATATCTCAAACTTGGTGCAGCTTGAGAGTGAACCCATCTTGGGCAATAAAACTTTTACCAAAATTTTGTGGCAAGCTTTTTCCCTCCATGATATATCAAAAGCTCTTATTTTACAAGATCCATAGTCTGGGACAAAAACTGCATCTTCGTCTCCAGATTTCCTCAATTTAGTTCCCTTACAACTCATTCCAAGGATATTTCCTATAGGCTTCGCTGAGACCAATAATGGATACTTCTCCAACTCTTTTACCACAACATGACTTTGAATCGTATACATGCTAGAGTAGAACTTGTGCATGATTTCCTTGATTGCTGATCCTTTAAGTGAGAAGAAATCTCTAAGATTTTCTTGCTTTATAACTGTAGCCAAAAACTCATTCTTCACTATCCTATGGGCATCAAAGGTGTTAATTGCCATATTTCCTCTCATTTGCTCCCCATGTGGTTAGGGTAAACATAGTTCCTTCCTCCAAGATAATCTACTCTGTCAAATTGGTGTTGTTGAGGACAAGATTCCTTTGAGATCTCTTTTGAAGTGCAAACTGGTATTTGTTGAGTGACGATTGATCAATATTACTCGAGTCGCCACTGATTTTGAAAGATTTGAGGCTTAAAACAAACTTTGAAAGATTTAGGGATTTTTTTAGAAAACAATAGAATTCTTGTAAGCGTAAAACTTTATCTCCAGCCTAAGTCCTCCTTCTTTAGTCCATCAGTTCTGCACAACTAACATCTCTCTTCTACAAGTAAAGATCAAAGTGAAAGGTGAGATTGAACAAGTATTAAACCAACTTAGTAAATGCAGTAGTTTTGGTTATAATAGTTAATAAAATTCAAAATTTCTTTTATCAAAAGAGAAATTAAAATACTGCGAGAAACAAAACAACTTAAGTTACCAAAGCTGAGTGAGTACATGTTACCTCAATTAGTCAGTATAACTTTTATATTTGCTTTTGACACTTAGCGAAATTTCTAAGACTTCTTCATATTGGGTTTGCCATGCCAATCAGCTCTCTTAAGGTGTTGAACTGCTCCTTTGCAATTGGCTTTGTATAAATGTCAGTATAATGTTCATCTGAAGGAACATACTCACATTTGACATTTCCCATTATCACATGATCCCTTATGAAGTGATGTCTTATATTGACATATTTCATCCTTCCATGTTGAATTGGAGTTTTGGATAAGTCTATAGCATTCTTGTTATCATACATAACTTCAAGACATTTAGACCCTATACCATAATCTTCCAGTTGCTAATAAATCCATAGTAATTGTGCTAACACAACTTCCGGCTGCCATACTCTACTTCTGCAATGTTGAGTGCAACAGAAGTTTATTTCTTGTTGTGTCATAAAACAAGACATTCTCCTAGGAAATGATATCCACTAGTGGTGATTATCTTATTAAGCTTGTTTCTCCCATAGTCAACATCTCCATATCCTCTTGGTGTGAAATCTGAGTTGTTTCGATATCACATGTCTACACCAATAAATCCTTACAAATATTGAAGAATTCGCTTAACAATTACTAAGTGATATTCTTTGGGGTCAGCTTGATGACGAGCACAATGATATACACGGTATTGAATATCAAGCTTACTAGTAGTTGTTGGTCCTTAAACAGCTTATAAATAACTGTAGATGGGGGGGGGGAGGTGAATGCGCTTCTTGGTTACTTTTTTTATTTATAAAAATATTTGAACCAATTTAAGTTTTTAGATGCATGCTGAGTGATGTTGTGCTGAGCGGGTCTAAAAACTTATAAACTGCTCAGTTTCACTAGTCAATTTATCTTCAATCGCTTGCTGAGTACTCTACTCAGCTCGGATTGGTTTTTCAAGCAAAATGATAATATAGAAAGAATGATGAATGGGTTAGAAACGCGATAAAAGCTAAAGTGAAAGTTTAGAACTTCAACACCTGGTTTTATCCTACTTCAACCTCAAGCCTACCTCTAGTCCCTGGATTCCTTCTCCGAGCTTAAATCCACTAGTGTTCATTCCTTACTTAGGTGGAGTGGCCTTTATAGCGGGTAGACATGTTTTACAAAAAGTACATTTCTTTCTAACTACCACTCAACTCAGTTTGGATACCCTTCCTAAACTAACACTTAGATTTGAATATAGAGTTTGCGAACTAGATTCAACTTATAAACTGTTGAATCTTTACAATGTTAAATCTAAGATTAATTCTCTCTATTACAAACAGATTGGCAATAGTTGTTTTCTTATTACTTGATTTGGAATATCTTGAAGTTGGGAGTATTTGCACAGAGTTTTAGCTCTTAAAGAAATTCGAGGTGTGTGAGCGGACGACACGGAGCGGTGGGCCGAGAGCGCGCGGAAATCATAGGCGCGGTCCACCGGGGTGTTTGAAAATGGAGAAAATAAAGCACCGGGTCTGGGACCCGGAAAAAGGTTAAAAAGAGAAAAAGGCGAAAAC
>CATIWQ010452574.1:0-11290 GCA_949673415.1 Euphorbia schlechtendalii | reverse complement strand
TGTAAGGGAGCGAAATTCTAGTAAGAAGGGTACTTAATAGAGACGAAGCTCAGAGCCTTAGATATAGAAGGAAGGAACTTCTGTATCGGTATAGCTCCACAATAACTGTTGAAGGGTACTTCAGTTAAAATATTGTAAAAGTTTTACTCTTCACCAGAAGAAGAGTTAATAGTGGATTAAATCTTGGATTGGAGATTCTAAGGACTGGATTAGGCAGAGGCTGAACCAGGATAAAAATCACTGTTTGTATTTCTTTACACAGCTTAATTTTTGTATATCTATTATTTCCGCATCTGAAACACATAAATTAAAAGGGGGGACTCTGAGTAACCAATACTTACTCAGAAGCAACTTCTGAAGCAGTCTTCTGAAGTTAAACGAAAACTCGAAAAAGAGTCATTCACCCCCCCTCTGACCTGTTTAACACCCTTACTGGGTCCTACAAAACCATTAAATTCGAGATGAAAATCTATATAATGCATTAAGTGATTAAACAAAAAAAAAAATTCACTCACTAGTCTAAAAAACATATTTCTAGTTCAAAATAAATTTTTTTAAATGTTCAGCAAGCATATAAAGCGATTCATGTTCCGTAAGAGAGAAAAGTAGTGTTTGTGCCTGTAACAAATGATAGCAAATCTGCTTATAGCCATGGACAAAGGTGATAAATTCTGCAAATCGAGTTTCGGAGGAGCCGAAAGTCACATCACTTCCCAAAATGGACAAAAACTTGCTCGTGAAAGTTGCACTTAAGCAACGTCCATCAGTGCATCACCTCAGGTTGAACCAATTGTATCAAAAATCGAGTCGGTAAAAGAGGAAACAACAGCAGCTGCCACACCAGTAAAAGTGGACAATGCAACTAAACTTTCAACTGGCTTTGAATGGATGATTCAACTGCATCAGCATTCCTTCTTGTGGTAATGCTTCAATTAGCTTCCAATGTGAGTTATTGTTTGCAAAGATGATTAAGAGTTCTATGTATCACTTTAATTATGATAACACTAATATTAATATTGGTAAACACTAGTAGTGATTAAAATAGGCATACCATGTCCCAGATGAAGCTAAACTCATTCGAGATTCAGAGTTAGTCAGCATTGTACCATTTCAATTTTCTGCACTTCACAAATAGTGCAAATGTCAAAAAAGGGCTTGCCAATCATAAAAACGACCATAATTGATTCATATAAAGCAATAGAAATTGAAGCCATGAAATATTTTCTGTTTTACACATTGCTATAGATAAATATCTAAATTCATTTCATTTTAGAGCCTTAATTTCCCCATAAATAAGAGCAATTGACAGTTGTTATTCAACAAACAATATGTCCAAAGTGTTAGAGGCTTATTTTTAAATTAAAACCCCGACCAAAAAAATATATTACCATATCAGAATATATATATCAAGTTAAACTAAAGCATAAATACGACAAAGGTACAATTATAGAAAAATGCGAGGAATTTTAAAGGCAACACCTATATAATTTGTCTAAGAAACATTCATTCAGGTTCAAAAGATGGAACTCAACTCACACAAGTAGAATTTTACATAATCAAATGAAATTTTATGCACAAAAACTAGAAAATATCATTTCTTACGAGCCAATGCAACATGAATTCTGCCAGCAATTAATTCCACCATTGTAGCAGTTATACATATTTCAATTACACCATCTGCTTTTCCAACCAAAAAATTACAAATTTTGAGTTTCATTCTGCTTGATCTATATTATAGTTAATTCAATATGAAATGACAAGAATATAAGGGCAAAATTTGATTCTGAACCAACCTTTGCTACGTCGTCTTCATTCGCCTTCTTAAGCTGCAAGGAAAATTGTAGAAACTAAACACAAACTACATAACATAATTAGCATATAGCTAATTCTACATTACAAGATAAAGAGCATCTGTTGCAATTAAGTTTTTGTTTCATCAAAATAGTATTTACTACAAACTTCAACAACATAAAATCAAAACAACTGCTAATGATCTTTGCGAACCACCATGTTTGCCTCAATCGTCAACTACAAGTGATCAGCTGTTTCAAAGAGTATTATCTATGTTTTTGAAATGTTACCTCGTATTTTTTATTTCCAATTGCTTGATTAACCACAAATCAACGATAAAGCGATGAGAGGCAGAGAAGTTGTATAGGTTTGCAATGGAAAATGAAGTTAATTGAAGCTTCTAATGAATGAGAATGGCGGAAACCATTGAATCGTGGTAGAGAAGCTTTTTGTTGTGATATTTATTTTTCTTTGTAAAAGGAACATGACTGTAGGAACGTGAGAAGGAGAAAGGAAAACATGATGGATGTTAAATTGAAACATGAAAAACCTTTCTAATATATAGGGAATAAATTTTTAGTATATAGGAAATAAATGAGCTGAAATTAGAATACCATATAAAGCCCATCCTTTCAAAAAAAATTAACACACCACATTTCTTTTTTTACCCTTTAATAATAATTGGCCCAATTATCCTAGCCATATTTCTCTTTTATTCTAGCAAAGAAAAAGCGTTTCCATGAATTAGCTTTTCAATAAAAAAAAATGTATTAATTTATGTTTACATTTTGCATTTTTTATGAAATCTTTCATATAGATAGAAGTTTTCGCTATTATTTTATATTTGCATTGCATAATGTTATCAAAAATATTATTATACTGCACAAACAAATAATTTTGATTATAATGATCATGTGTTAGGGTGTATTTGTATTTTCATTTCTACCGGAATAAATATTTTATAGTTATAATAAATTTATTTAAAAAATAATAGTAAAGGTAAATAGTTATTGACATTTAAAAAAGACAACATATCCAATATAAATAAAAATGTGAAGGAACCATATTACAAGACTACAAACTCATGGAAAAAAATCCTCTGTCCTCAAATGGTGTCCTCATACCTGTCCCCCCAATCAAAATATATCACATGTCAGCTTTCATTATATTTTAATAATTATTCATTTTTTTCCCACCAAGTGAAAATCGAACAGATTAAAAAAATCGAATAACATATTTTTTGTTTCCTTAAAAAAATTATTTTTCCTTCTTTTTCGATATATAGTCAAACCACAACTAATCACTAGATATTAAAATCATTCATTACTTTTTATTTAAAAATCGGTACATTTCCGCAACAAGTGATCTCCAGTTTGGTTTCCTTGATTTCCAACTAATCTGTGCCCCCAAACCTCAATTCCTGGCTCCGGCCCTGTGCTTTAATAGATTAAATAAATCGAAAATTGAAGGTGGAAGTAAATAAAATAAGGGTAAATAATTATGATCTCATGAGGTTTTTACTAATACACTACTACCTTCCTACGTTTTGTCAATACAATTATCATCTCCTCGAGTTTTGCTTCCATCAAACTACTACCTCCTTTTGTTAATATTCTTCATTTTCCGTCCAAATAACTAACAATATGACAAAATTACTTTTTTTCTTTATTTATCCATTTAGCATATTTTTATTATATAAGCATAATTACTTCACTTAAGCAAGTGGATTATATATTTTTTAGATGAAAACGATGAATTAAATGTCTCATAAAAAATTATTTATTTATTATATTTGTTATCATGAAAGTTCATGCTACCTTACTCAGTGATTATAATATATCAAGACGTTTTGCATTTAAATGTAAATGCACAATTTTGTAACAAAAAATTCAAAAACGACCTTGTACCATTTTCTTGCAGTTTGATAAAGTTGAGTTGAGATTCATCTAAATAGTTCATTTTCAACAACATTTCTCAATTTCAAGATGTAAATTATAGCGATAAATGGAACTACAACATTACTTACACGGACATAAAACGCCGACAATATTTCAAGTACAAAGATTGTCAATCTTGTAAAATCTCAGATTCCATGAGTTATGATTTTAGTTTTAGTACAAAAAGTATCTGACCACTGATATTAATCTTTTAACAAGATTATTCAATATCAAATATTTTATATAAAAAAACTAATAGGTTAGTACAAGAAAATAGTACCCAACCTTTTAATTTTTGTTAAAAAAAATGCGCACTTACATTTATAATTTTATATACAAAACTACTTAATATAATCTAATCAGAGCAATGTAGCACATGATTAATTTTCATGACTATTAAAAAAATATAATAAAAAAATAATTTTTTCTCATATTATTTCATTCATTGTTTTTATCTAAATATTACATAATGTAATTATTTAAGTGAAGTAATAATATGCTCATATAATGAAAATATGGTTAAATGGACAAATGAAGATAAAGGGTAATTTTGTCATAATATTAATTATTTAGATGGAAAAGTGAAGAATATTAATAGAAGGAGATAGTGGTTGGATAAAGCAAAACTCAAGAAGATGATAATTGTATTGAAAAAACGTAAAGAAGTAGTAGTGTATTAATGCAATTCTCAAGGAGGTCATAATTATTTACCGATGAAATAATGTATTCAGAGTACAAAATTTAGATTTTGGAGTATATATAATCCAATAATCGACAACGAATAAGAGTGGGCCACTTAATCCACACCTAGCTAGAATCAACGTCCGTGTCTTGATGTGACATGCTTATAGGTTAGAATCCGAACCTACAGATTTCCTGAGCCTAAGTACTCGCGGCTATTATTAATTGGCAAAGACAATTGGTCTTTTGATTTCATTCTAATTTTAAAAATGTGGGAACTTACTATTCTCGGCCAAAACGAATATCCTTCCCATTTACCCTCTACTTTTACATTACTTTTTTAACCCCGTTACACATCACCTTTTGTAGATTATTCCCATCCCATGAATGTCACCTTCCGTCGTATGCGAGCTCCGATGTTCCTTAATTCCCTGCAGCACAAGTCTCCAGCCGGGGTTTTCACTCCGGCGAAGACTCTCCGATGCTTAAGTCAGATCTTTCAATGTTGAAGCATAAAAGGAGTGTAAGATAGAAAATTATCCATTACCCTTAGAAAAGGAGAGTGTTTTTCTATTTATAGTAATCTTTGGTGATGATGACGAGTGGGACCCACTTATGGGTTTTGACCAAGTGGCGAGCCGCTTATGAGTCTTTTCACCATCTTAACATTAAATGCTTCCCACTTTCTGGCGGTTGCATTAAATGTGGCAATAGAGAGAGAATTAGTAGAGTTGGTCAACAAGGGTGGCGCCGAGACTTGACTTCAGTGGAAGTGCTACCTCGGAGTAATAAGACTTGGTGGACCTTTGGCATAAATAAGGCTTGGTGGGCCTTTGGCACAAATAAGGCTTAGTATCAAGTGTCCTCCCCCCCAAATAAAGATGCAGCGGAGGCTCTTTAGGGCCGAGGGGATAACCTGCACGTGCCAGTGAACACGTGTACCTTATGCTATAATGATGAAGTGACTGTTGCGGAAAAGACGTGACTCTTTGACTGCCGTCTTTTTGAATGCCGGTCTCATTTTTTTTGTAAAATCTCATTGTTAACTATGCTCTATTCTCCTATAAATTCCCTCTTTTGCCTTTGTACAAAATTTTATCTTTTCTGAATTCTTTCCGTCTTATTGCTTCTTCTCTCAATCTCGATTTTCAGTGTTCCACTTTCTTGACCCACCTTGCATCTTTCTCTTCTCCTGGTGAGCCCTATTTCCTTTTGCTTTTTCTTTTCCTTGCTCTCTATTTGCTTTCTTGCTCTCTTTTTTGTACGAAGATGTCTAGTGAGTCTACCGATTCTTGCGCTTTAATTTAGCGCTCGCACCACCGCCTCCAATCTGTTGAGGAGCATAGTGACCCTTTTCCTCCTATGTCCCCCTCTCAAAGTTCGACTGAGGGAAATCCCCTTATTCAAACCGCTAGTCCCCTAGATACCTCATTGACGGGTGTAGAACTGACCGGTGGTAGTCCTGGTGTCGCGTCTCATCGTCATCTTATTATGGGTGAATTAATCATCATCCCCTTATCCAGCAGAAGGTGCTGACTATCAGACCTCGTCTTCCATAAGAAAAAAGGAGGCCATTGATGCCTACAATCTGTTGCTAGGCGAGGTGTGCGACGTCAATGGCCAAGGGCCTAAGAAGGAGGAGGTTATGTGGAACCCTCCTGCTAAGGATTATGTGTCCATGCTGGCTCAACAAGTTAAGTGGAGATTTCAGTTCCCCCTAAGTGATGGAATTGTAGACATTTTGCGGGAGTTCGCACTTTGTCCTAGCCAGCTCCACCCAAATACTTGGATTATTCTTGTGACCCTAGCCCAAATGTGTCGTAACTTAGGGTTTATCCTTAGTGGCCCAGTGTTTCATCTTTTCTTTATGCCCCGAATAATGCACCAAGGGGTTTTTGTGTTTTGGGGTAGCACTAGGGAATTCAAGCCGAAGCCCGTGGGGAAGCAGTCCCATGTTAGAGACTTTAAGGATAAGTGGTTTTGGATTTTTCCTTACCCTGACGCGGTGGAAGAAGGGGCGCCGAATCCGTTGAGGGAGGGGAGGTTTCCTTTCCATGCTATTTGAAACTGACATCCCGAAGACCCTCATACTGGGTGGCGGGCTGTTGACTTGACTGTTCAGGAGCGGAGAGAGGCTGATGTGCTCAGGCGCATTCATCTTGAGATTCACTGGCACGTTGCTGAATACCTTTTAGGGTAACCTGATGGTTTTTTTTACTGGATGGACCAAGGGGCAATAATTTTTACTGATTTGACCCCCGAAGATGGTGAGGCTTCATAAAACTGATGTGTATTTTTTATTTATTGTAGGTATGGGTTATACTAAGTGGAAACCTGTAATTGTTCCTATAGTTGTGGTGGCCCGTGTTTAAGCATCACGAGAAGCCATGATAGCGAGCAGGGAGAGTGTCACCGCCGATGGTGCAGCAGATGCGGCAGGTCCAACTATAGTGCCAACGTCGATCATACCCTCAGCCCCTAGAGAAGTAGTTACTACCGGAGGGTGGGCACAGAAACTCTTGGATGAAGGAATTCTTGACCCTCTTGCTATTACATCTACAGCAAAGGTGGAGGAGGGTGACGTAATCTTAGTTGAGACCACTCCCCCTCGACCTCTAGTATTCACCCCCCTTCCTAAGGGGAATCTACCGAGGGTGAGGCCTCCTAATATACCCTCAAAGGGTATAGAGATTAGAGAGAAGGGGTAAAAAAGGCCCCGCGATGAGGCTGAGGTTAGGAGCAAGGCTGTCAAGGTTGGGAATGCCCAAGTCTCAGAGGAGGAGCAGCTCTAGTGGGTAAAATTTGACCCCCTTTGGTAAGAATGCTGATCATGCTCGTTTACTTTATTTTATATGATGATATAGTCTTTCTTCCTTGTGCACACCTTACATGTTTTTAGGTCTGTCGTTGTCTCCTTACTTTGCGCATGGCGGGGTTCTTTATTTGCATATTTGGTGTAAGGTTCATGGTGACGATGTGGTTTTGTCGAAGCCTGAGATTGTTAGGGAGATAGGTAGCTTCACCGAGCTTCATAGCGAAGAGGAAAGCTTCAAAGACATGGGCCCTGCGGAGTTAGGGGCCTACGCCAAGCAACTGGCTCTTCTTGTGAGTATTCTTATGTTTTGGGATATTTTTGTTAGATTGCATTTGTGTTGACGTGGTTATCTTTGGTAGGCTTTTCTACCTCTCGGCGGATGGTGTGCGCTTTGGTTACTACTCAGCGAGAGCTGGAAGGAGTCTACGCGGCTTCCCAAGGAGCGCGAAGAAATTGAAGGACGCTGAGAGGTAGAAGGATTTGTTTAAAGAGTCCAAGGAGGCAGCTCGGAAGCTGAGCGAGTTGGGCAAGAAGCAAGAAGCTGAGCTGGTGCAGTTGCGAAAGGACCTTCAATTCTTAGAAGACAGATAAAAGGAACTCATCAATACCCTGCTTGCAATGGAGGAGAAGCAAAAGATTACTTTGGGGAAGATGAAGGATGCGGTCGAAGTGGAGGAGAAGAGTCTGAAAGGGCTTATTGATGCAGCCAAGGCCAAGGCTGTGAAGGCTGCTGAAGAGAAGGTTGAGGCTGAGGTGGCGTGGGAGAGGGATGATAAGGGCTTAGATTTCTGGCACATTGATAGCAAAGGAAAGGGGGCCCAATTGCGAGATCTGCAGCTAAAATTTGACCGTTATAAGGTGAAATATAAGGTGAAGCAGACTCGTAAGGATTGGCGGGAAGACCATTTGAGTTATCACACCGCGTTCCTTCGTGCGGTGCGCGCCAAATTCCCAGGGGTCGATATTGATGATATAACCCAGGTCACTCCCCCGGAGGACAACCTCGGCCGTTGGGAGGAGGATGAGAGGATCTTCGAACCCCCCGTCACCAAGCCTTCATATTCCAATGTCCTTCCGTTGATACTGATGAGAATGAGGAAGTTTAGTCGTAAGCTCTTTCTTTCTTCTCTACCGTTTCTCCTTGCTTGTTTTATTTACTTTTTAAGAAACAATTTGGATTTGATAGCCATCAGGCCCGGCTTGTGGGTTTGTAATATTCACACAATTTACTTTTGTTATTACTAGACTTTTCCCCTCTAATGCATACACCTTTTATATGGTTTACACATTTTGCGATTGGGTTTGGCGAGTGTTGTGGGGTTGATATTAGAAGATATTTTGTTTATATTTTTACTGTCTAAGAGTGCGTTATTGTAGGATGGGTGCTTTAATTTCCAAGCCTGTTAGAGCCGAGGGGGTCTCTTGGCAGGGGTGCTTGCGGGCTATGCCCTGCTTTGATTTCAAAGCTAAGCGGCGCCAAGGGGTTCACCGCCTGCGGGCCGTGACTTGCTTTGATTTTAAAGCTAAGGAGCACCGAGGGGGTACCTCCTGCTGGCAGTGACTTGCTTCAATTTCAAAGCTAAGAAGCGCTTAGGGGTTACCGCCTACAGGCTGTGACTTGCCTTAATTTTGAAGATAAAGGGCACCAAGGGGTTACTGCTTGCGGGCTGTGATTTGCTTTAATTTCAAAGCTAAGGAGAGCCGAGGGGTTACCACCTACGGGCTGTGACTTGCTTTCATTTCAAAGTTAAGGAACGCCGAGGGGATACCGCCTGCGAGCTATGACTTTCTTTAATTTCAAAGCTAAGGAGCGTCGAGGGGGTACCGCTTACTAGTTGTGACTTGCTTTGATTTCAAAGCTAAGGAGTGTCGAGGGGTTACCATCTGTAAGATGTGACTTGCTTTAATTTCAAAGCTAAGGAGCACCGATGGGTTACCGCCTGCGGGCTGTGACTTGCTTTAATTTTAAAGTTAAGAAAGTGCCGAGGGGTTACCGCCTGCGGGCTGTGACTTGTAGTGCATGATTTTCGTGATAATAAAGTAAAAAACATATTTTCTTCATTAATTAACCCTGATAACGTACAATGCAAAAGAGTAACAGAATTACAAATCTATTCCCCCGTGTAAAATTTTGGCAGAGATGCTACATTCCATGTTTGTGGCAAGATTTTTTCGTTCATTGTTGAGAATTTATATGTGCTATTGCCTATTCGCTTGACAACTTTGAATGGCCCTTCCCAATTGATGCCTAACTAACCTTGGCCCTCTCTGGCAAGCGAATCCTTGGTGTTCCTGAGGATCAGGTTACCCTCTTGGAAGGCACATGGCCTGATTTTTTTGTTCCGTACAAGGGCTATGCACCGCTTGTATTCCATCATTCGCATGAGGGCTTACTCTTTTCGTTCTTCTAGGGAATCCAGGTTTTGCTGAAGCAAGTCGTCGTTTAAGGCTCCTTCAATGTAATTCGCCACTCGTGCGCTTGGCGTGCCCATGTATACTGGGAGGATTGCTTCTGTCCCGTAAGTTAGAAGAAAAGGTGTCTCTCCTATCGCCGTTCACGGGGTGGTTCTATAGGACCATAGGACATTGATCAACTCGTCAAACCATGCCAATCTATGTTCGTGCACTCTAGTTTTCAACCCTTCCAGGATAGTTCTATTAGTAACCTCTGTCATGTCGTTTGTTTAGGGAAGGGAGATGCTAAAAAACATAATTTTATCTTCAGCCGTTGACAAAAGCATTTGAAAGCATGATAGTTGAACTGTGTGTCATTGTCTGCAATAATGGTGCATGGGATGCCGAATCGTGATATAATATTTTTAGTGAAAAAGGAGGCCACCTGCTTTGGTGTTATAGTTGAGAGTGGTTCGGCTTCTACCCACTTAGTGAAGTGGTCTATCGCCACGATTACCCACCACGTCTGTTGCTTGGCTCTAGGCAAAGGGCCGATAAGGTCAACACCCCCACATAGCGAATGTCCATGCTGTCTGAATGATTGCTTGGGGTGAGGATGGTGCTGAAGTACTTTTGGCATAAGCTTGACAAGACTTGCACAACTGGACCAAATTCTTTGCTTCCAGTTCCATCGTAGGCTAATAGAAGCCTTGTAGCTTAGCCCTTCTTACCATCGCATCCTTCTTCTCATAAGCGCCGCAAAGCCCCTTGTGGACTTCCCTCAAGATATAATCGGCATTGACCCGCCCTATGCATTTCAACCACGGTTGCGTGATGGACTTTGATAAGTGTATAATTACACTTATTATCACATTAATTTCAAACATTAAACACTATAGTTTTAGTCATTTTTATACTTCACATAAAAGATTTCACGTGGTATGTAGTTGTTTTTTATGCAAATGCAGATACTAGGTAAATCTTGGGAGTAAAATGATCTAAAGTGGAATTCTATAAAAAAAAAAAAGAGTGAAAAAGGTGCAAAAAGATGCGTAGAACTTAAAGATTTGGCTTAGGATCGAAGCTGTCGAAGATCGGTGAAATTACAAGAAGATTTCTAAGTAAAACTCAATTCACGGTCGCAACAATCAATCGCGGTCGTGACTTGTTTACATCAGAAATAGAAGTCTGCCAATCAAAGATTCATGATCGTGACATGTGTATCGCGGTCGCGACTTGGACGGTTTTCTAGTATTATCTTCTTAACCAATAACCGTCAAATAAGCATGATCAACCGCCATCAACTACCAACGAACAGACGTCTATCAGGAGTCAACCAATCATGAAAAGGTGCTTATCCATTGTGGATTATATCGAAGCTTCTCAACCAATCAAGATGAAGAGATGCAATCTTTCACCAATGGACACAACCCTTCGAACTCTATAAATAGGGATCCATTCCATCACAATTTCGTAGCATTGGATGTGTGCAGAATTAGAGTGCAAATAAAGAGTCATATATAGTATGTGTGTGTGTAGATAGATTCGCTATGTTCTTAAGTGTTAGCGAGAAAATGTTTAAGTGATTCGAATCCTTGTTTCGATCACTAGATTTCTCTATATTCTCGAGCGATTGTTGTATAAGTGTACTTGCAAATCACTTATCAATAAA
>CATIWQ010452474.1:0-12144 GCA_949673415.1 Euphorbia schlechtendalii | reverse complement strand
AGAAAAGATGAAGAAATTTTATAAAAAGATGAAGAAATTTGAGATCCGAAAGTGTTTTAGATCCAAGAAAAAGTTAGAAGAACGTAAGAAATATTGTTTTTATTTTTTGTTCTGAAAGAGAGGATTTTTCTCTCTGAATTTCTAGGCTCTTGTACTGAAAAAGATCAGCCTATTTATAGAAAAAAAAGTCCCAAAAAATCCAAAATATAGGGCCTCGCCGGGAACAAATCTCTGCGAGGCTCCTCGCGTGTACGGGAGGCTGCCTCGCGCTAGGTAGCCTCGCGCGAGGCCCTGCGAGGCTCTTCCTTGTCCGTGCGAGGCTGCCTCGCATCCACGCGAGTCTCCCTAGGGTCCAAGTGAGGGTGCCTCCGCGAGGCTGCGAGGCACCCTCACGCGGACACGAGGGAGTCTCCGCAAGGCTGCCTCGTGCGAGGCTCCCTCGCGTCCACGCGAGATTGCCTCCGCGAGGCTGCCTCGCATGAGGTTTCCTCCACTCGAGGCTCCCTCGGCACGAGGCTACCTCGCTATCGGGATAATGTCTCTTTTTATATTTTATTATTATCTTTTTATTTATTATATAAATTTTTTTGTATTTTTTTATTTAGTTAAATAATTTAATCTAAAACGTCCGAGGAGGATTCCCATTTGAAGATCGTCAGATGGTCAAAAATCGTGTGATTCGAGGATAAATTTCCCGAAAAGCCGCCATCATTGAACGTGTGAGCTGGTACAAAATCCCGTGCTCACACACACATAGATCAAAAGGATAGGAGCTAGAATAAGATTAAAATGTCGACCAAGCAAGTTGGGACCAAATAACTGGCGCAATGCCACAAAGAAGGAGTCAGATCGTTGAACACGTCAACAACTCCATCACCACCATTCATGGGACCAAACAACTTGCATAATGTTACAAAGAAAGAGTCAGATTGTTGAACACGTCAACAACTCCATCACAACCATTCACAAGACCAAACAACCAGCGCAATGCCACAAAGAAGGAGTCGGATCATTGCACACATCAACAACTCCATTCATAAGACCAAACAACAAGCACAATGCCACAAAGAAGGAGTCGGATCGTTAAACACGTCAACAACTCCATCACCACCATTCACAAGACCAAATAACAGATGCAATGCCATAAAGAAGGAGTCAGATCATTGAACGCGTCAACAACTCCATCACACATATCACCATCATTCGTGGGATAATCAAACAAGAGTCAATACTAAAGATAAAAAGAAGTCAGATTGTTGAACATGTCAACAATTCCTTCACATAGCTTGTTACCATTTGTGGGGCAATCATCGTAAGAAACACCAATGATCAAGACTCATCATCATATACACCTCAAGCCAGCAAAGCAGCATGAGCACCAACCAATCGATCAGAAACGCTGAACGAGACAACAATTGAAGTCATGGACATTGACGGTGACTAGTCTACCAAATTGAACAAGTCTTACACAATTGCTATCATGCATAGGTGAAAGATATAAATTGATGAAAAGCAATACGAACAAAAAATAAATTTGTATTTAGCTTGTCAATTAACACTCAATTAGTTGAGCAAAAATTAGGGCCTATTTTCAAAACACAAAAGGAATAGTCCGCTGAGTTGAAAACCCAAAAAGGGTAGCTTAGGCAAAACTTAGGACATCGAGAGAACCACATTGGTTAGAAAACATGAAAGGGCTAATTGATGGCAGGAGTCAAATCATTTGAAACATTTATACCCCTGTTAAGTTCATCAATAAAATTGTCGTTTGCTGATTCTTTATGCATATGCTTATTTTGATTGCTTGCATGCCAATGGTAGAACATCGCAAGTAAACATCAAAAATAAAAAAATGAAAAAAATAAAGAAAAATGGTCTGCTGGATTGAAAACCTGAAAAGGCGGTTCAGGCAAAAATTAGGGCAAGGTTCGATAGATTGAAAACCCGCAAGGGTGATCTATGCAGAAATTAGGACCAATATCAAATTCATCATCTCCTCCTTGGAACAATACATAATAACTCTTCAGGCAAACAGCTTCCAAGCGATCATCGTCGACACAATCAAATCCAAGCTATGAACTTGAACCAATTCAACGAACCCATGGTCGTCACTTTGAGGAAGTCATCAATGGAATCCCCAACAAGACAAACCCTAAGGGCAACCATGCCCCAGCACAAGAGAAGGCTCCTCAATGGATGAAGCCCACGACGCCTATAACAAATGAACATACATCATATGATAAATATTTTTCATGCATAAAAACATGCATACATTACATTCGCATCATGACATTTACAGGCAAAAACGATGCTAAACCGGGGGCAACACCATCCTAGTAAACAAGAACCTCCACCTCTACATGAGGAATCTACAAACAAGATGATGGCCCACTCAAGCCTAAAGTCAACATTACAAAAGCCTCCTAAAACAATGGAGTAGTCTTCGGGACATCCTCGAATTTCCATTAAACTTACTTATTTATCATGTTTTAATTTTTGATTGAAGGGGCAAAAATTTTTGCTTCGCATAAACTCAATCAAATAATTAAAACATTCATTATAAAATGTATTAACATTACCTTTTTTCTCTGACTTGTCACAGGAAACAAGTCAACATCCGACGAAAGAAATTCAAAACACAATCGAAGAAAGAAACGGTTATCTTGATGGCTGAAGAATGGAACAGCCTCATTTGTCATCAAAGAATGAAATGATTACCAACCACTAAAAGGATGCCGCAGAAAGAAACGGTCGATTCCCCACAAGGGGCACCAAGTACCTAACAGATTCTGAAGAAAGAAATGGACAACTCTATGAAGACACAGCGCCACAAAGGAAGGCCTATGTCATCACCAATTAGGAACAAGAAGTCACCAACCAAACTGGTTAGGTATATTCTCAATCCCTCTGCTATTTTCATGTGATAATACTAGTTACACAACCAGCAATTATCACATGAGGGGTAGCTGTGAGCACGGGATTTTGTACCAGCTCGTGCATTCAATGATGACGACTTTTTGAGATATTTATCCTCGAATCACATGATTTTCGATCGTCTGACGATCTTCAACTAGGAGTTCTCCTCGTTAAAAATAATGTTTGAGACCCTAAATAAATATTTAAAGGCTTATAATATTTTTAAGGGTCTAAAATAATTTAATTGGGTTATTTGGAAATATAGACATATATATAAACTTATATATATATATATATATATATATATATATATATATATATATATATATAATATTTAAAAAATTTTAAAAAAATATTGAAAAAAAATAAATAAATTGGACCAAAGAAATCCCAAATGGGATTTCTTTGGCCACCCCCCGCCAAAGAGGTTGGCAACCTTGCCAACCTCTTTAGCCAGACTTGAAAGAGTTTGGCGAGGTCGCCAAACTTTTTTCTCTTTTTTCGATTTTTCGGGTTTTTTTAATAAATAGTCGGACCTTTTTGGATTGAAGTTGGCTTGAAATTTTAGATAAAAAAATTAGATTTTCAGAGAAAAAGACAACGAGAAAAACACCAAAAATAATTTCTTTCAATTTTTCTAGAATTATTTGGATCCAAAACACATTTGGATCCCAAATCTTAATTATTTTTAAATCATTCTTCTTCCTACATTTCTTAAAAGTCCTCGGATATTCTCAGGTCTAAAACAAATTTAGAACCCGAGTCTGATTATCTTTCGGATAAATATTTTCTTCAAAGATAGTCGGAAAAAAAACGTTTGGATTCAAAATTTTAATTGTTTTCAAATCTTTTTTCCATCTACTTTTCTTCTAAATATCCTCAGATATTCTCGGGTCTAAAATAAATTTAGAACCCGAGTCTGATTATTTTTTGGATAAATAAACACTTATTTTCCAATTAAACTACAATTAAACCAAAACGAATGAGGAACGCTCCCGGGGATCGAACGGATACGCCGCAGTGGATTCATACCGAAAGGGTAAGCCTCTAAGTTCCTGGAGTTGCTTTGTCTCATGTTTCTGATGTTGTTCTACATGTGAACCTAGGAATATTTTTATTTCTTTTATTATGTAAATAATGTTGTAATTCTCTTCTTCATCTTTGTTTCTTTTTTTTTATTATTTTATTATTCTTATGTTAGAATACCCCAACGAAGAGAATTAAAATTATTCCCGGATAACAGACCTCACTTTATGCCATGTGATCACTTTTACTAATAAAATTGATCAACATAAGTGTAAATAAAAATGAGCTATTTTTATTTAAAATAACAAATTTAAACTTTCGATGTTTTAATTAGGCCACACGGGCCTCGCTAAAATCAAATTGAACATATGTGATTTCCCCTGTGCTAACCTTTGTGGATGCAGGTTAGATGTATGTTTAGGATTTTATATTTCCTTCGGGTATTGCACATATTTTTTAGGAAATGTAAGTAATAGGTTAGCGGGCAGTTGCATCCCCTGATTTTTGGAAGCTTTGTAATTTTTTTTTTCACATTTACTTTCCGCATTTATTTACTACCTTGTGAATGGTCTATTATTCAGCTTTGTGGATGGTTTATTATTTTGCAATACGTGAATCATGCATATAAAGTCTAAAAATGACCCAAGTGCGAATATGCATAACAAAGAAAATATAGTTTTCTGTAAATGTAATATAATGTGATCCAATGAGAAATAAACAACTTATCCCGGACTTGAATCTCTATGTCTTAGTAGGCCGTCCCCCGGATGCTAAGCCTCACAAGACTCTAATTCTTGGAAGAACTAATCTAGGTGGCGATTCCACACTAAGAGACGGTGGATTCGGGTTTGAACCAATCTAAATGTTTTCGTTCTCTCTTTCAACCTTTTCTCGGGTCCCACAACTCGGTGCACCTTTTTTCAATAACCTCGGTGGACCACGCCTCTCATCTCCCTGTGCTCTTAGCCCACCGCTCCGTGTCGCCCGCTCACACACCCGGTTGTTGAACATAGGGGAGTTCATTTCGGGCACCCAAAATAATGGCGGTGATAATTTCAGCCACCCCAATCTTGTTCCTCATGCTCATCGAATTCTTCTTCATCATGTCCCAAATTATATCCACGAACTCTGCTTTTTGCTTATTCATTACGCAAGAAAGAACAAACAAATCTCTCTTTTTGCCTTTGGTGTTCTCTACTCGACAAAATACCAAAGTAGCAAGGTATTTGTGGAGTAGAAGAATACACTCATCCTTAATAAGTTTATTTGGAGAATTTTTAGGGTCGAAAGCTCTCTTACTTATTAAATCTGCCCAAACTCGATTTGCTTGAAAAGAATCTGTCATGCTCGATGAATTTTCAATTTTGAACCCAAACCAAGTACTCATCATCTCTCTTTTGACGGTGTAATGTCTACCTTGGTTGCAAAATTGAATCACCCTCTTCTTCTTATCTTCAAAATCGAATGTCACTAAACATTCCAAAATCCAATCATGATTTTGTGAAAATCGCATTCCCACAAACGTGCTTAAACCAAGATCAGCAAGATACATCCCCATTTGCTCATGGAAGCCTAATGTCTCCCAGAAAACTAAGTCAAGAAAAATCATACCGTGGATTTCTAATTTATTCAAAACTTGGAATCTTTTCCCTTCCTCACATGTATAAATGGGAAAAGTACAATCGTAATCTTGTTGATAGTTTGGGAAGTCTCTTCTATTGGCAGCTACCTTAACACGAGGCATGTTGGATTTTGAAGTGAAGGTTGAAAAAGGTTTTGCATGGAGAAGAATATAGATGAAAGAATCAGAACTTTTGTAAGCTTTATAGAAGGTTGTGGTGGTTAGGGATTCAATCTAGACCTTTATATAGAGTCCTAATAGGTCTTTGATTTGCCAAATTAGTTAATATAGTCATTTCTCCTTCAAACTAGCCGTTAATGGCAGTTTTAGCCATCTGTCATGTGTTAAATTGTGATCTGCAACGATAATATTCTTCCCGTGTCATGATCGTGAAAGCCTATCACGATCATGACTTTCTTCATAATAGGAACAAAAGGTTTTACTGCATAATGTCACGGACGTGATATATAGTCGTGGTCGTGACTTTCTTGAATTCCTCTATTTCTTCAATTTTTAGACTTAGTCCTATAAAAACTTATAAAAACAAATATGTTAAATATAAATAATAAATATTTACTATTTTATATCCAACATATATCAACAAACAGACATTTGAACAAATGAACAAGAAAAACCAATAGCAAACTATACAAAATCCTAAAAATTTAAGTGAAAAGTGAATATTTATTCAGAGGGAAATGATTCTATCAATAGGTCAATCTTATAATAAGATTCCCATAGATCTCGCTTGACATCAAACATTAGTGTATGAATATCATCGATTTTCCTATGAATTGAAATTTGTGCCTCCATAAGTTCATTTAACTTTCTTCGGAGTTTGGTTGCTTTTCATTCTTCCTCCCTCGCAATTTCCCTTTCTCTTTTTCTGTAGGCTTCCACTATATCCTTCCATGATTTCCAATAATGGGTGATCCTATCTTCTCCAATGCACCTGACTAGAAATCCATACTCGAAGAAAACTTTTGTTGTTAATTCCGGAATCTCATCTTTATCAGTAAAGACTTCAATGGAATAGGGCATTCTCCCAATTTGTCCCAATAGATTTGCCATTGTTCGATACCTGTATTCTGTCATTCCAAGATTTTATGCGATAGACATAAGTGTCTCCATCATTATACCTGAAACATAAATAGGTGTATCATTCAAAATTGCTTCCATCACAAACAATTCTCCGAGAATGACAAGGTCGAAAGTTGACTTCTAAATAATGCACCACTTAAGTAAAAGTGTAATGTGAGCAAACAAGGATCATGAATCCACCAACTATAGGCAGATGTTTTTTTGAACTCGGTTTGGCCAGTCAGGCGATTCCATGTTGGTAAGGGATCCCACCCAGGAAGCATCTTGTTGTAGCAATCCCTTGGAGATCTCATATATTTATCTAGTGCTTTCCTTATCAACTTGTATTCTTTTCTTTGATGATGATAGACTAAGCAGTCTTTCTTATCGTTCTTCCACACCAATGTGACTAACATCTCCATACAGTTATCCACACTATTCCCCAGAGACATATTTGAGTAAATGACAAAGTTAAGAATTCTAAGATAATACATTACCTTGTCATAAACTCCAAGGTTGATGAAATTGTTCCTACGAATGGTATAGGAACTTTTATATTCAGCATCTTTGATGACCTCAAAATGATCTCCTTCTTCACGAGAATGGATCGGGAATTGTGCCTCGTACCATTCTTGTAAATTAGACAGAGGAACTAGGTTGAAATTATTTGCCCAAACCATTTTGAAATGAAAGAAATTCTGAAAGAAATGAGGTAGTTTCAGAATTGGAATTGAATTGTGAATGGAAAGGTTAGATTTCAGATTTCGGATGTGAGAAATTGATGAACACTTGCGCATCAATTTTATAGAGGTTTGAGGAATAACTGCTAAATTGCTACAGTTATCGCACAAATAGCTATCGTGACTATATGTCATTTTCATGACTTACAGAGTTTGAGAAACAGAAAGTTTTATTGAGGGATTCAAGAGCGCGAATGGAAGTCACGAATGTGAATAGGAAAAATAGAAGAATTTCTTCTATTTATCAAGAATTCAGATGTAATAATATGACGTGTCACCTCCAAGACGATTATTTCATATACAATTTATTCAATTTAGGAAATAAACAAATAGATAGAATTAGAAAATATATCGTAGTCTCTAGCAATTTTATCTCTAGAACGCACTTACCTTCCCCGGCAATGGCGCAAAAAACTTGTTCGCAAGATTTTGAGTATACTCATTCCAATAGGCTTATGTTCGGTAACGGTTCCAAACCTTGTTCCTCACTTTTCTACTGATAAGATAAAAGTTCTAAATATGAACAATTGTTGTCAGTACTGCTTATCAAATAGAAAAATGATGACCATTGCAAGTATACAGTTATCATGTAGTTTTAAAAGATATCGATCCCACAAGGAAGGAATTTGGTTCTAAGGACCAACTAGAGTCATGGAACAAATGAAATAAGATAATTTGTATTGGAGGGTTTGGATGATAGACTGATGAATAGACAGATGCATGGACAGATTAGAGAAGATGTAAATTGTACAGATATATTCCCTAAGAACAAGTATAGTAGAGAAAAACATGCAAAATCATAAAGAAGATTTCATACACTAGATAACTTCAACAAACAAGGTTCTAGATCTAGGGTACATGAATTATGACACTTATAAGAACCTGGATAACAATAATACTATGCTTAGTATGGGTCACTCTCACATAATCATATTTAGCAAGTTACCACTCCAAAAATGTTATCTCACTAAACACCGTTATAATCACATATCTAGTGATTATACACAATCTTGTTAACCTTGAAATCACTCTTAAAGTTTACTCGAAAGCATATAACTTGATTAATATAAATGACGCAAGATGAAATACTCGTTATGACATGTAGACATATCATAAACTTTGAAATAGAAAGTATAAGTAGAAAACAAAGTAAAGTTGTAAGGTATGTAAGTGAAAGCTAAAGTTTATCAAATAGTATCCACTCTTTAATGGGAGTCATCAATTCTCGCAATTCCTGCGTTTACTTTGAATTCGATCTCGACTGGTACAGAACCTCCGCTAGGATGCTATTCTTTGTGAATATCGAACAAATGAATGTTGAAGAATGAAAACTTTTATTGATAAGTGCTTTGCAATTATACTCATACAACAATCGCTCGAATTTGTGGAGAAATCTAGTGATCGAAATAAGAATCGAATCACTTTTTCTCACTATAACTTTGAACGTAGTGAAATCTACACTATTTTCACTCTTTATCTATGCATACACTCTATGCCCACGTCTCTCATCTATCATGCCACACCATGCCACGAAATTGATTGTATGTAAACCCTATTTATAGAGTGTGAAGGGTTGTGTCTATCAAAATGAAGAGTCGTGTCCATTAGCGAAGACTTGCATCACTTCAATATGATTGGATCCAAAGTTCATCCTTATCCACAATGGAAAGGCAACTTTTTGTGATTGGTCTACTTCCAAAAGGTGTCATTTTGTCTCACTAGTGCAGAAAGGGCCTGTAGGGTCGCACTTTTTGGGAGGGTTCTACAAGAAACCGTTTGCATTGAGCATTAAAAAACACGGAGGTGGTTATTATGGACGGTTGTTACGTAACAACCGTCCGGAATACATATAAAAGTATTACAGACGGTTGTTAAAAAAAACTGTCCGTAATACATGTATCTTTTGTTATCCGTATTATAGTATTATGGACGGTTATTTTGAAACAACCGTCAGCAATGAAAGATAGGTATTGCGGACGGTTATTATATAATAACCATCCGCAATACCTTTCCATAAAAAATATAAATAATGTATTACGGATGGTCATTATGTATGGATCGTCCAGAATACTTATTACGGACGGTCTTCTTTTAGAACCGTCCGTAATATCCTTTTATAATTCCCCAATTTTTACCGTTCTGACTGCTATTTCTTCGTATACATTAACCTCTACCGTTCTGACTATTATAGTCTCCGATAACTCTACCACCTTCATCGCATCCCGTCACTCCACCTCCTCCGTCGCTTCTCCATTCGTCCATTTTCTTTCATCTTTCTTTTTTTTCTAGGTATGTGGCCGGTTTGTTCAAGCTTTTAACCTAATTGAAATCTTATGTTTTACTCTTAACACAGGTCTCTGCTCTCTAGATCACTACTCTCTCTAGCTCGATTGAGGACCAGCTGAAATTCGGTCAAGTTCCTTCTAATCTGTCAGCTGCAGAAGCTCTGCCAACCAGGTAATTTTGAAGGATATGTTTTGGTTATTTATAGATGAAAAAATTTGTGCTGTGATGTGATATCAAATGCATTTATACATTCAATTCTTTTTGTTAAGATGTTGCTTGTGTCTTGCATAATAAAATGTATCCTGTCTTAATCTATTCTTTTACCTTTTCATAATGATTTTGTGTGAACTAAGTGTGCACAAAAATGTATTAAATAAAAGAATTTTGGTACATCAATAAAATTATGTTCAACAGCACTTGTAACGATTTTATACGGATAAATCGCATCCATTGAGGAATTAATCCAATGGTTGTACGACCACTTGATGTGACAAGTGACACATTCTCCCATTTGAGAAGATAATGAAGCAATTCTTAGTCCTGAAGTACCATATCTTAGCGCAATATGTGCGTTAATGTATCTTGCTAATAATACAAGGTCTAAAATTACTTTCTTAATTAATTTATTATCAAGTTGTAGTGTTGCACCTACTCGAAGATATTTGAATGGAGTTAAACATGTAATGCGCTATTTTCAAGGAACAATTGATTTTATTTTATTTTATTTATATGAATCCAAGCCTGAATTAGTTTGATATGCGGATGCGAAATATATATATGATCCACATAAATAAATGGGAGTATAACTATATCATAGTGATCAATGACGCAAACAATCACATCTACTTCCTCAAATCATGCCAAAATAATTTCATTTCATGAGGTCAGTCATGGATGTGTAAGGTTAAGATCATTAATAAAGCATACACGAGATGGATGTGGAAAATTAAAGGCTAAAGAAGATTCGACGATGATATATGAGGACATTGCTACCAATATTGCTCAACTAAAGGAAAGACTACATTAAAGAAGATAGAATTAAATTTATCTCACCAAAGTTATTCTTTACTCACGAGCTTGAAATGAATTGGGAAATAAGTGTTCAACAGATCTGCTCATGTAACAATTTTGCAGACTTGTTCACTAAAGCCTTACTTTCGGCAACATTCAAGAAGTTGATTAATAATATGAGAATGATTCGTCTAAAATATATTCAATACACTTGTACACAGGGGGGTAAACATTACATTCTATTTCCCTTAAAAAAAAGTTTTTATCCCATAGGGTTCTTCCTTGTTAATTTTTTTTAACGAGGCAGTGTCTCGTTCGTAATGATGGACACAAAGAGGGAGTGGTAGAAGTCTTTTCCAAATAAAGGACTTGATATCCAAGTCTCTTCCATGAACTTTGAGTCTTATTAGATTTTATGATTAATATTTGTAGTTATCTAGTTTTTTTTATAATTAGATGCAGTATTTCTCATTGTGTTTTTTATAAATCATATTTAGAAATATAAGTTTTATATGATCCCATATTCTCTGTCTCTATTTTCATATTCATATTATTTTCATGTTACTCGAGCTATTAAGTTTGTTTTACAACATTAATCTCATTTTTCAAATATCATCAAAATGGAACATTTTAAGAAGTCCTTTTGAGGTTTGAATTTTTTTCATCTTAAATAACCTTCACATAATTTCTTTTTATTTTGTTTGGAAACTTTAATTTTTTTATAATTGATTAATTATCATGTCCATTTTAATCATTTAACAAATCTAATAGTAACCATAAGTCATATTTTTTTTATCAAACACTAATTACAAATTTAATAATAACCACAATCAGCGTTGCCAAATAGGTTCAAGTCTTTAAAAAAAAAGTGAAACTTCAAATTATGTTTTGCAATTTACCTAAAGTCTTCCAGAACAAAAAACAGATTTTTCTTAATACTTTCGTGTTTACAACGAATAAAATAAAAAAATTTGGTTAAATTTAATACGACTCTATAAATTTCAAGAGCTAATAAGCGGTTCTTTGTTATATAGTATAGTCTCAACGTAAATAAATCTTTTATTGCATGTGATCTCGATTATCTATTTTGTGGGATGCAATCTATGATAACAAAACATATATGCTCTAAAGGCCCATGTTATTAAGCCACCAAGTCTGAAGCCCACTCAATGATAGTCACCGGTAAGGATGGCAACGGGCCGGATCCGGGCCGGGTCCGGCTTGGACCCGGCCCGGATCCGTTTTCATATATTGGATCCGGATCCGACCCGGATTCGACGGGTCCATAATTTACGGATCCGGATCCGACGGATCCGGGTTCAAAACGGGTCCATGTAATTAACATCAAATTTTTAGTTTCAGCTTCCATACTTGTACATTTCACCTTATTTTAAATAGTTTACATGCTCATTTAATTATGTTCATGCAATTGGATTTACGTGGATATCAAATAATATTAATTAT
>CATIWQ010452423.1:0-18431 GCA_949673415.1 Euphorbia schlechtendalii | reverse complement strand
GGATCGATATCTTTTAAAACTACATCGCAACTGTATACTTGCAGTTATCATCATTTTTCTATCTTGATAAGTGGTATTGACAACACCTATACTTTACGTGAACAAATTTTCAGCACCATTAATATATAGCCAAAATCTTTGCGAAAAAGTTATTAAACTTATCAGTAGAAAAGTGGCGAACATCTACCTTGACTAGATGTGTCACAGTGAATGCTTTATGTTTAGTTGATGAATTTATGTTTTAATAATGCTTTAAATTAGACCGAAAGCTAACACCATCCTGAATGTTAACAGCCATGTTGTTGGGCCACGCCAACCCTTAAGAAAGGAACCAAACTTGAATTATGATGTTAACAGTGACAAAGAATGGGAAGAGAAGGATCCTAACTTAACATTAGATTTTAATAACAATGATGAAGAAGAAGGAATTGATGAAGAAACCTCTAATGATGAGGATGAAAGTGAAGATGGATTTATTGAGTCTGAAGAGAATCTCTTAGAAAATGAGGTAAAAAAATAATAGACTTTCTCCATTCTATGAATGTGTTTTCATGCAAGTGCCTTTATATCTAGAAACTATAAACTCTTACTTTTCTACCATTCATATTATATCATAATTAAAAAAAGGTATAATATATATCATACAAGTATTAAAAATTGTAATCACAAAAGCTATTTTCTTGTATAAATCCAATTTTGTTACACCTTAACTGATAGAAAATAAACATAAAAATGTGCAGAATGAAATTCAGATGGAGGATAGAACAACAGAAACCAATCAAGATAACCATGATTGTGAAAATTTAGAGGTAAAAAATGTTTCTTATTTTAGGTTAGTTATTTCTTTATAATATATTAACATGTTATACCATTATTGAACCAATATTATATCATAATTGAAAATGGTATAATAGGAATAATAAGACATCCTTATCAGCACAAAAAAACACAAAAATGAGAGTAGAAAAGTAAGGTTGTTATAAACGGGAAAATATTTCTTAATAACAAACAATTGGATGATTGCAGTTTTATGTGGACTGGCAACAAAAGTATAAATAATTCTTTATAACAATTACAGCATCCTTGGATGTAAAAACTAGCACAATACTGGTGGATGTTATATAACTGTAGTTGCAATGCCTAGGCTGTCCTTTGCTTAGGTATACATCCATAATCGTTGACATTGGCCTTGATATCCCATTTTCTTAAACATCACTAAATGACTTACAAAGATTGCTTCTCATTGATAGTTTTATAATCCTTCTCCTTTTAATTTAAATATTTTATTGATTCATTTGACAGATCTTGCAACCAATATACAAAAAAGAGCAATATTGGAAGTCAAGGTTGATAGTCTCATCTGACTATGATATTATCACTTTCCTCAAAACTCACATGACAAAGAAAGCACAAGAAATGTTCTAACAGACTGTTTTTGGAAGATTCATTGATATCCATGACCTAAAAGTTACAACCCAGCTCATTCATTCACTAATTATATAGGAGATGGACCATCAAGACAAGAACAGAATGTACATCAAAGTTGGTGGAGCAGTCCTTGAGTTCAACATAGAGCAATTCCTTTTAATTTCTAAAATCAAGAATCCTGGCAACGTGCCTTATGAGTTTAGGATGCAAACTGCAAAATCACAACAATTCATTGGCAAGTATTTTGTTCATGAGAACAAGAGAATGAGAAAGAAAGATATAGAAGACATCTTCAAAGGCAAAAAAAATTAGATCAGACAAAGACTCATTAACAATGGGTTTGATCTACTTTATAATGTACTACATCATGGGGGCACGAGAATACAACAACATCCCAACAAATACATAGAATGTGTCCTACGTAGAGAGTATCAGGAGATCCCCTGGGGTGAGCTGTCATACAAGGAAACTTTGGAATCCTTAAAGAAGTGCGGGGAAGGGAAAAAGATGCTAGGAAGCTACATTATGGAAGGCTTCCCCCTTATATTTCAAGTCTGGTTCTACGAAGTTTTTGGGGGCATATGATGGAGTGATCTGTGAATCGGTTAAGAAGGAAAATGGTGAACACCCATGGCTATTCAACTAGAAAACTTATGTGGCGACATGAAAACAAAGTTCCTCAATAGAAACATTTTGAACAAGAGCACAAAACAAGTAAGTTAACAAACAATAATCGTACTATAAACATGTCAGTAATCTTTACATTTTTTCCCGATAATTTCTAAAATCATGGATTCATATGCCTTTAAATTTGCTCTAAACAATTATAACCATGACTACATATTATACAAAAACAAACTGCTCAGATAAAGTTTAGAAAAGGTTTCTAATGTCAAGTTTTATTTGTGTAATGTCTTCTTGTTAAACTTCTGTACCATTGAGATGTAGTAGACAAATATTCACTTACAAAACATTTGATCGTATAAAAACTGCCAAATAAAAAACACAACTACTCTTGTAAAGATGTTACAAGTTAAGTTCATGATTATTATTTACTATTTGGTAGCTGAGAATCAGAAGAATAGAAATTACTGATGAGGAGAAAAGAAATTTAAATCTAGAAGATTTCCATACACCAGAAAATACAAATGCCTGAACAAGTGATGAACATGAACCAGAGATAGCCAATGAGGAAAAACAACCAAACAATGAGGAAGAGGTAGAAAAGGAAGAAGGTGGACCAAACAAAGAAGAAAAAAGGCCAGACATGGAAAAACTTCTTTAAGAGGCAATAAACAAGTTGATCGAAAAAGTAACTGAAATGGAAAATGAATTTAGAAATGGAATGAGAAGGGTAAACAAGAAAACTTCAAGACTCCAAAAGGGAAAAGACAAGGTAATACTACCATTACTTAGGTAAAATACAAGTATTGAACTAGTATTATACCATAACTGAAAATAGTATAATATACATTATACCATAATCGAAAAATACTTTATCATGAACAATAAGGCACCCTTATCAGTAGATACATACTTTTAAAATCAAAAATTAAGAAATTTAATTTTCCAAGTGCAGGAGAAGGTGAATAAAAGGAGGAACAAAAGTCAGACTAGTGATGATAAACTTCAAGAAGAATATGTGAGTGTATGTGTGTTTGAAAAAACATTATTAAATGCCCCAATTGAAAAAAAATAAAAATGAAAAATGAAAACATAATTTCTAGTTATTGATATGTTATTACAAATGAAAATAGGTTGCAGAAGTTGAAGGTGACATTCCTTCAACATCAACACAACGATTCAAGAGGTCATCTTCAATTGTAGTTGGCATGGAGCAACTTCCTTTACACGGATCTACAATGAATAATACAGCAACATCACAGGTAAAAAAATTAAATCACTATTTTATCACAACTCAAACTGTCAAGTTATTTATATTTAAAAAAATTGTCATTAATATCATAAATTCTATTTTTTATCCAAAGGGAATAGAAAAAGCAGAAAATGATGTGGTAGAAGAACATGAATTAATTCCTGAACAGAATAAGAATGATAAAGAAAGGAATGAAGAGAATTCCATCATTGAAGAAAAAGAAGAAGCAAAGGAAGAAAAAGGAAAAAAGAAGAAGAAACGGACGTGTAGAAAAACAACGAAACACCAGAAGTAATTGAAAATCAAGAAGTCATAGATTTTGAAAATGAAGGAACACCAGACAAGAAAAGGAAGAACAAGAGAAGAATAAAATCTTCATAGAAAGTTACTACACCATACACAACCACATTTGGAACATAATTGAACAAGAAAAGGAAAGCATGTAGAAGAGAAAAAAAAATTCAAAGGCCTCTACATTTTGGATGATTGGGTGAGAATTGTGGAAAAATAGAGGATGAAGAACTGCTAATGACTTTCAATGAATTCATCACAAAAGGAAGAAATCGGAGAGCAACGTAAGCACTCAAACCAATACTGGCCTGTCGCTACTAGAATGGCTGGTGTTGCATCGAAGTGTTGCGATTTTTGAAGTAAAAAAGGATTTTTCGATACACATTTTGAAAAGTGTTGCAATATATATTTTTGTTGATCAATTACACTTTCATCACAACACTTTCAGTCTAACCGTTGTGAAAACCTTAATGAACAGTGCATAAAATGACGGTGGGAAATCTCCCGCTAAGTATTGGATGGAAATTTTTTATTAAAAATTTAAAAAATTTTAAAATAATTAAAAATATATATAAAGTATAATTCTCTCTCCTCTCATCTCCCTCACTCAAAAATTCAGAGAAAAAAAATTCCCAACTCTCTTCTTATATTCATTCAACCTTTCATCCACCTTTTCATGAATCGTTTTTGAAATCGAAACCCACAATCCCACAATTTGGTGATTTTGTCCATTTTGTGAAAAGTTTAACCATTTTTTTCTCCATTTGTTTCGAGACCTAGGCTGCTGGTGGATTCAAAAATCGGGTAAGTCTTCTTCCAAATTTGTTCAATCCTTTCCGAAATTGAAACCCACAAGCCCCCGGTTGCTGATTTCGTCTCTTTTATCAAAATTTGTAGGATTTTTCTTCTCAATTTCTACTGAGACCTAGCTGCTGGTGGATTACAAATTATTGGGTGAGTTTTCCCCAAATCTGTGTGAATTTTTCATTGAAGCTTCGTTCAATGGTTTCTCATGCTCTAATATATACTGAAAATCAACTTCATCTTATTTGATAAATTAGGTTTTACTCATTTGGCCACAGAAAATAGAAGGGGGAAGAAGAGTTTCTAGGTTTGGTATCTACTGGGCTTCTTAAGGTATTCACTACTTTTAGTTTTTAATTTTTAAAATCTAGAGTTAGGTATGTAATTGATTATTTAATGCTTGGTCTGTTATTGTTTTGTTCTTAGATATGGTTTGGGTAAATAGATGCTACTGAAGTTTATTTGTTGCATTGTAATCAATTTTGCTTTAGTCTGAAACTTGTGTAAATACTTTAATGTACAATGAGCAGCATCAGTTCTGTTTATATGATGGAATCTGAAACTTTGATCTCGAATATCAGCTAGTTCTGCTTCAGTCTTTTACATGTGGATAATTGGTTACATTTTTGTGGTTACAACTTTGATCTTTTATAGTGATGTGGTTTTTGTGGTTGATTGGTTATATATAATGTGGTTGGTTATTTATATAATGTGGTTGGTTTAACCAACTTTATTATTTTTGAATGATAAAGTGAGACATATCAGTGCAAACTTGCTTGATGTTAACTGTTATTCAAAACTTGCTATTTTCAACTGAACTGCAGTTTTGTTTAGTATAGTGATTACTCTTGCTTTTTTTGTTTACTTAATAAGGATATGCATAATATATGTTATTTAGTAACTCTAAGATAAATAATTTGCGATGTGTAGGTAGACTCTAAGATAGCATCATTCTTCACGTTATAGCAATGGCTAATGAAGGGAAAAAATGGATTCAATCTCCACATTCTAGTGATGAATATATCACCAGGGTGAATGCATTTTTGGAAAATGCATTTGCAACTTTTGTTGAAGGAACCCAAATGAGGTGTCCTTGCAAATATTGTCGTATTAAAAAATGGCATTCTCGTGATGTGATCTTTGATCATCTCATTTGCAATGGACCTTCTCCAACTTATATTCAATTCATCTATGATATTTCAATCATAGAGATGTTAACGCCGTCGGGAGATGACTTACAAATGATGCGGCAAGCCACTTATCGAGATGCTATCAATTGTGATGGGCAGAATGAAGGGTAGAATGAAGGGAGGTATAAAGGAGCTAATGCAGATGCACGAAAATTTTATCAGCTTGTTGAGGAGGGAAAACAGCCTTTATATCCTAGCTGTGTTAATGTTTCTACTCTAAGTTTGATTGTCAAGATACCACATCAAGTGTGAATACGGAATTACTGAAACTTGCTTCACCGCGATTATAGAGTTTCTGAATCTCGCTTTCCCCCATGTCAACATACCAAAATCTTTTAATCATGCCAAGATTACCATCAAGGATTTAGGTCTTAACTACCAAAAGATAGATGCATGTCCTAATGATTGATTATTGTATTGGGGTGTCAATGAAAGTGAGAAAGTTTACAAAATTTGTGGATTATCTAGGTGGAAAGTGGTAAAGAATAACGATGCTCTTATTAATGAAACCAAAGGACTGATTCCACATATTCCAACTAAGGTGATGAGGTATTTTCCACTAAAACCAAGGCTGCAAAGGATGTTTTTATCCAAAGACTTTGCTAAACTTATGGCATGGCATGCCAAAGAACGAAATAAAGATGGTAAGTTAAGACATCCATTTGATGGCGAGGCATGGAAGTCTATGGTTGCCAACTATCCCTTATTTGCTTTAGAAAAATGAAATGTCAGATTGGGTTTAGTGTCCGATGGCTTCAATCCTTATCGCACAATGAGTACAACTCATTGCACATGGCCTTACTGTGTTGGTCAACTACAATTTGCCACCTTGGCTGAGTATGAGAGTAGAGAATCTTATTCTTTCAACAATTATACCTGGTATAGAATCTCCCAGAAACAACATTGATGTCTATATGTAGCCCTTAATCGCGAAGCTGAAAGATTCATGGGATGTTAGCGTACAGACATATGATGTTAAGGCTGATGAGACCTTTACATTGTGTACAAGTGTATTATGGACCATTAGTGATTTTCTTGGATTAGCGGTGTTATTGGGGTATAGTACAAAAGGTTTCCTAGCTTATCCACCATGTAATTATGAGACCACTTCAATGCATTTAAAAAGTAGAAAGAAAATGTGTTACATGGGTCATAGGAAATTTCTTGATGAATCACACAAGTATAGGTTTAACAAGAGAAGACTTGATGGAAAAATTGAAATGGGAAAGGCTCCTACACCTTTAAGTGGAAATGACATTGAATTTTTAGTAGTCGATTATGAGAATGAGTTTGGGAAGAAAAAGAGAAAGCGAAAGGCCAGTGACAATTCACCTTGGAGGAAAAGCTCTATATTTTTTAACTACCTTATTAGAAATATAATTTGCTTAGACATAACTTGGATGTCATGCATATAGAGAAGAATGTTTTTGACAATATAGTGGGCACTGTACTAAATATTAGTGCTAAGACAAAATACCACTTAAAGGCTCGTCAAGATTTGCAAGATTTGGGCATTCGAAAAGAGTTGCACCCTTATCCCGCAACTTTTAACACATGTCCTCCTGAGTATCCAACAACCATCTTTAACATGACAAATGATGAGAAAGACATATTCTATTTTGTTTTGAGAAATGTCAAAGTTCCATTCGGATACGCGTCTAATATTAGTCGGTGTGTCAACATGAAAGAGAGGAAACTGTCAGGATACAAGAGTCATGATGCTCATTTCATGCTCTAATATTTGCTGCAATTTTATGTATTGAAATCATTGAAAGCTAAAGTTGCATTAACTTTTATTAGATTGGGTTCTTTCTATAGAGGTAAAGTTGCAAGAAGAAATTGTAGAAATACTTTGTGAGTTTGAGGCCACATACCCACCTTCATTCTTTGATGTAATGATTCATTTGCAAATTCATCTTTGTAAAGAACTTGAACTTGGTGGTCTGGTGCATACTCGTTGGATGTTTTCGTTTGAGTAATATTTAGGCAAACTGAAATCATACATTCGGAACTGGAGTAAACCAGAAGCATCCATAGCTGGAGGGTATTTGGCTGAAGAAAGTTTTACGTTTGTTTCAAGATTTCTTTATGGAAATAACAACTTAAAGGCATCTTCTGTGTTTGAAAGATCCAACAGTCCTAGTGAGGGGTATGCTTTAGGGACATGGAGAAACAAAGACAGGGAAAAAATACATTTGGAAGGTGATGCATTTGACAAAGCTCATCAGTACATCTTATTCAATTATGGGAATAAGGAAATACAGGCATTAATCAAGTAAGCAATTATAACTCCATATCTTATTCACATATAAAAATGTTAGTAAATTAGTATGTCTTATTTTGTTACTCTATTCACATTTGTAGGGAATATCAAATATTGATAGACAATCAAGTCCAATCTAGGAAGTACAAAAGAGAAAGAGAACACTCTATAGAATTCCATCAATGGCTTGAGGAAAAAGTAAATAAAATGGATAACCCTTCATTGGAACTGGCAGGATTGGGAGGGTCCCAATCGATCAATTTTGCGATTTAGTGGCTATGCGGTGAATGGATACGAATTCCACACAAAGTAAAGAGATGCTAAGTGTACAACCTAAAATAGTGGAGTCTTTTATTCAACCTTGACGATTAGTTTTTCTAGTTCCAAAGATAAAATCCCATAGTTGTGAATGTCGACTACTATGGAGCAATAGAAGAAATTATTGAACTTGACTATTGGGGTGTGCATGTTGCTATTTTGTTAAGGTGTTGCTGGTACCAGGAAGAAAAGTGTCGATTTGGTTTAACTCGGGTGAACTTCAACAAGTTGTTCCAAAAAAATGATCCTTTTATCATGGCTTCACAAGTTCAACAAGTATTTTATGTTGCTGATCTAATTGAAAAAGGCATGCATTATGAGGTGAAGAAACTGAAATGGAGTATCATAATGAAGTGCAATAAACAGATTATGGACCTAATATTTGATACATTAATAATCGACACTATTGTACATATTATGTTTGTACATAGCTTCAATAATATTTCAGGTATAATAAATTATTTATGAACTTTTTCTATTTGTTCTGATTTGGGATTAAATCTTGGCTTGTTTCTACCTTGCTGTTTTACAAATATTTGTCATTATTTTTTTGATTTAGGTAAATCTTGCATATTCTAATTTTATTGTTATTGTTTGACATAGGTACTCATACTTACCAACAAGATGTGGCTTACCTTTTACCACCAGAGTAAATTCCATAGTAAGGCCTATGTAGGAGGGATAAAAACATGAAATCGATTCGGTCATCGATCGGACAGATTTGGACTTTGTGAGTTGGCATAGTTTATCAAAGAGGATCTTGGTTACACTGAAATCGGAGGAGTTTACGTAAGAGGGCACTCGTGTAGTTGGGAATTTGTAGGCGGCAGTGATAAGAGCGTCGTTGATTACATTTCAAGGTTTGACGGCCGAGGTATTGTGGAATTCTATATTGACACTATTATTGATCCATCTGTAGAACCATTGCCAAAACTACAGCCGCATCTAGAGATGAGACCGAGACTAAACTTTTGTGAAGGTAATAACTTTTTTATTCTACCATCTTTGGTTTTCTGTGGTCGCTGTAATATAGAATAGGTTCACTAGTTCTCTAAAACTTTGATATTAGCTTGCTTGTGAAATTTTGAGATTAAAAAATGATATAGAAATTCTCTATTTTCTATAATTCCTATGCTTTCTGATCTATAATATATCAAGTAGTTTTTTTCTTGCCTTGAGCTATCATTTTCTCTATTATTTGCAAATGTATCTACAAGAAAAGGACTTGATTTGCCTAGGAATTACCAATTCTGTCAAGTTTATTTGAAAAAGTCCTAAGATAAATTATTTTTTGATGTGTAATTGTTGGACATCTTTTGATGATACAGTAATAGGGTTATTTGTTGGTTTAGTTTTGTTTACAGTGATTGTCATATTTATAAAAACTTGTGTTCAGACTACATATTGAGGAAAAAAGTTGGATGCAAAGTACAAGTTAGTCATTAATAGGGACTGTAGCAGAAGGTTAATCATTAAAAAGTTGGATCCAAAATACAAGTTTCAAATTCATAGGGCTGGTAGCAGATGGTTTTAAAGCAGGTCGATAATAGAGTCATTGATCTATTTGTTTCTAGAAAGCCATTGACCTTCTATTGTTTGTGACAATTGATTTTGTGTAATATTAATTTTGTGTTTTGGAACGTTATCGTTTAATCTGAATTCATATTCTGTTGAGGTCTTTAGCTTAAAACGTAGGTAACTAACATCACTTGTTTCTTTTAAGATTTATGTAATTATGATGATGTAGTTTCTTATATATACAGAACAGTAAGCTCTAATTTCTATCTATCATGTTCTGTTCTGTATATCTTATTTAGCTTCAAACTTTTCAGATATGAACATTCAGATCAAGTTAGCCATTTTTTCATTGAAGTCCTTCGACTTTTTGCATATTTTAGTCATTTGGTTGAAGTAAAAAAAAAGCTAAGTACAAGTGCTGATGCAGAAAATATGTAATTGAGGAAAGTTATTGGAATGAAGCGTAAGAAGTATGTGACCATAGCTCCAGTGAAAGCATCCGGAGAAGTTGGAATTGAGGAAACAAGAGCGAGGAGAATTGTAGAAAATAAGGAGCGATTTACTTCTCTTCAATTGAAAAAGCTGGCTGATGGTTTGAGTGCTCCCACAGGTAAAACTGCCAAAGACTATGCCCAGAATGATGGTAGTGATGATTACAATCCGGTAGATGAAGAGGGATAAGAAAGTGAAGAATCTGATAATCATGTAAAGGTGTGTGCTTTGTGTTTATTTTTTAAAAAGTTGCATAATTTGTACTTTTATAACATGATATGTTATATGCAAGAAAGGGAGAGGTTGTATAAGGAGCGTGCCACAAGTCGGCGCACTACCCGATCGCTATCAAGTTTTTCAAATGCTCCAGTTAAGGCGGAGAAGAAACAGGTAATTAACTTGTTATGGCATTTTACCATCATTAGTTTTCCTTCATGAATGACTTGTCATTGTTTTTTTATTCTTAGTTACAACGTGTCTTATTTTATGATTTAGGCATGTAAAGGGAAATCTGCAATGACGGGTAACAATGCTGTTAAGAACGCTGCCTCAAAGGTTTTGTTTTCTAATTATGTATATTTGAAACTGAAACTTATATAATTTAGTATGCCATGGCAAATTTTACAGTCAGTCTTTTAGTGTATTAGTTGCTACTTTGGCTTCATTATTTGATTTTTAATTTGATTAAATGCAAGGTGGATGGTGCCAAAAAAATCCCAACCCGTATTACAGCTAGAAATACAAGGTCACAACAACGAAAGTTTTTAGAATTGGTAAAAAAATTTTGGTGTTGATATTCGAAATTTAATTAATTAATGGTTAAAGGTTAAGCAATTACTTAATTTGATTTTTGTGTTTCAATCAGTCTTTAAAGGTTAAGTACTTCAATGTTGTGTTTTTTTGCTGATTGATTAACATAAATTTTTGCAAGGAGAATCATGAGGCAACATCCCAACCAATGCCTAATATTGTTGAGACTCTGGAGTCTATCATTCCAGAGTCTACTAAACCACTACAGTCGCAAAGGAAGCTTGGGAATATATTTGCATATTTAGATTTATGGGAGCAGCAAAAGAAGGGAAAACAAGTTGCCAATCAGCCCCAACCTGAATCCCAAGGTTATTAAAATTATTAAATATCTAATTTTATGTAGTTTCTAGTAGTTTGTTCAATGTAATTAACTTTGACAATGTTAAATTGTTAGCAACAAATGAAGTAGAAGATGAAAGTAACAAAAGAAAAGGGAGAGGCAAAACTAAGATGGATAGCATACATGCAAGGAAAGAGAGAAAGATAATAACTATCAATGACAAGTTCAAACCTGTTTCTGATGATAAAAAAACTCATTTCACAATTCAGCTTGTTCTTAGGAACCTTTGGTAGGGTATATGTGGCCATCAATCATGTAAGTTGGCACAAGGTTCCCAATAAGGAAATTCTATGGGGATATGTGAAGGTTAGTATTTCTTGTGGGGATAAGCTTGTTCTTCAGAGTTTTATTTTCAGTTATAGGTTATATATATTACCCTAAAACTTATAAATATTTTAGGCGAAGTACGATACCGATGAACGAGTAAAAAAATGGGTTATGAAAGCAATATGCGATGCTTGGAAGGTGAACAAGTCCCGTATCAAGGAACAACATTTCATTGCTTATGATAATGATGAGGATAGGATGAAGAATAGGCCTGAAGCCATTACAATTGAAGAGTTCAACGATTGCATTAAATATTGGAATGATGCGAAAGTCAAGGTACATTTCAATGACTTAAAATCTATATTCCCTATGAATTTCCAATTTCAATTTATAACCTGTGCCACCATCGTAGGCCAAAGCTGAAAAAAATGCGGCGAATCAGAGGAAGAATGTAAATCCACTCACTATGGACTCAACAAGTTTTGCCCAATTCAACAACCAATTAGTAATATTACTTCTGATAATTATTGTTACTTATGATTTAGAGCCACATTTATCAGCTAATTTTGTTCTTGCTAGAAATCGTAAAACGACGGGAAAGAACCTTTGAAGGCTGAAATGTTTATTGTGACCCGTAAACAAAAACAAGGCCGTAATTACAAGTCAGAATCTGATGCAAAAACCAGTAAAATTGTAAGTCCACGAGCTATAGTATTTATGATTTATTTCTCAGTTAAGGGGCTATAGGATTTGTTTATGATTCATTTTTTATTTATGTATTGGAACTTGAATGCATGCTGATAGTTTAGTCCCTAGCTTTATTGCTAAATAACTAAAAAACCAAATTATTATTGTTATGTCCACTGTTTAATCAACCTGAATTTGTTGCTAGCTATACCTGTATTGTAAATCTAGTTAATTATGCATCTATGATTGTAATATTAATGAATTTGTGGCTCATTAGTTAAAGTTTAAACCTTTTGTGTGGCTCATTAATCAAAGTTTGAAAAACCAGTTTATTATCAATTTGTGATTGTAATATTAATGAATCCGTGGCTCATTAGTTAAAGTTTAAACCTTTTGTGTGGCTCATTAGTTAAAGTTTAAATCTAGTTTATTATCAATCTGTGATTGGAAAATTAATGAATTTGTGGCTCATTAGTTAAAGTTTAAACCTTTTGTGCGGCTCATTAGTTAAAGTTTAAATTCAGTTTATTTTCAATCTGTGATTGTAAAATTAACGAATCTGTAGCTCATTAGTTAAAGTTTAAATCCAGTTTATTATTAATCTATGATTGTAATATTAATTAGTTCTTAATTTTTTTAGCATACTCTTCAGAATTTTTGCACGAATCTGGGTTCGAACAGTGACAGCTTTGAACAAGCGCTCATGGCTGGGGAATCATCTCAAGGACCAACATGGCTCGTTGGCAGGCGCACATTGCCAAACAAAGTGCAGAAAGGAGATAGTAGTTCATCACAGCTGCTTGCCATGAGTGTTGATGAATTGGTGGCAAAGGTCCAAGATAAGTTTCAACTGAATGTTGAGGAGACAGTGAAACTCAAGGTGAAGGAAAACCTTGTTTTGATAGTGAACCAAATTGCAGCTGATAATCCTGATCTTACCATTAATTTGGATGCCATCATGAATTCTGTTGCTTGTGATGTTGGAACTGGTACAGCGGATAATGTGTCTAGTGACACGGGTGATAACTAAATGGTGTAACTTATGCTGCTGAATTTTATGCACTTATTAAGTACATTGCTTTGACTAGGGGTGTGTCTTAACTATGTCTTCACAACATTATGTTAGTTATATATGTATGTCTTGTGACTGCTTTATGCATTAGTTATTGTGATGGATTACAGGACTAGACTTACGAATCCATATGTTGACATTTAATTTGGAGCATTATATTATTGTGAATTTATTATGTGTTTGTGTAATATAAAATGTGGTTGTAAAATGTGTTGCAATAAAACCACAAATGTGTTGTGAATTCGCCATCAAGTGTTTTGTATGAGTGTTGCAATAACTAGATAATGTGTTGCTAATGTGCAGTGAAGTGTTTGTAAAAAGTGTTTCAATAACTTGACATGGTGTTGCGAAAGTTCAATTACATGTTTTACAAATGTGTCGCAATAAGAGCAAAAAGTGTTTCAAATGTGACATAAGTATTTTAAAAAAGTGTTACGAAAACTGGACAAGGTGTTGCAAAATTGCTAAAAGTTTTATAATAAAAGTGTTGCAAGAAAATAACAAAAGTGTTACAAAAAAAACTAACAGACGTTAACGTTGACGGCAACGGCTATTTTTTGTAACACAAAATAAAGAGATGAATGTCTAAAAAAAGTGTTGTGAAAAGTCACTTTTTGCAACACTTGTTCTTAGCATTGCGAGAGAAAAAAAGTGTTGCAAAAATGACTTTTCGTAAGGGAAGCATCACCAACGACTTTTTTCACGAAAAAGTGTTGCGACAAGTGCTTTCGCAACACTTTTGGCAGTTTAGGAAACATTTTATTGTTGTTGCGATAGACCATCTATGCCGTAAGATTAAAATTTTATAATTACAAAGCCAACTACCGCAAGCTTTTCAAATTTTTTTACTTTAAAACTAGTTTTTTCTTTTTTCGGAAATAAAAAATTTAGAAATTGTACATTGCAACATGATATCTTCTTGTACAAATTTTGAAAATGGTATAATACACATTATACAATTATTCAAAAAAATGGTATAAATATGATCAATAAGACATCTTTATACCTGACCAGCCAATATTTCAAGACCTATGAATAGGCCAAAATTATACCAGATTTGTACATTGGCTAGTAAGGCATAGGATCTATGAATAGGCCAAAATTATACCAGATTTGTACATTGGCTAGTAAGGCATAGGATCTATGAATTAACCAAAATTATACCAGTTTTATAGTATAATTAAAAATGGTATAATATGTATCGTACAAAACCTTGCATTTAACAGAGCTATTATGTCCGCATTTTTTAGATAATTTAAATTCCTAATGACTATAACAATTTACCATGCAGAGGGAAAAAACCATGGTTCATAGCTAAAAACAATATAATCAAACCTGCTTTAGAGTAAAACTATGTGATGATTGATAGTAAAAAATTCTTTTGTGAATTACATCATGAAGGACAATTCCACGAAACCAATATAAGAAATCTATACCCTTAGACACAATTACCACAAGTATTGTGAAACTTGTTATAAATTGAATATGGTATCTTTTGGCATGAAAGTATTTGCAAAACGATGATTGTGGTTTCAAAAAGTTAAAAAAAAAGATTATTATCAATTTTTAAGCTGAAGATTTTCAAAAGTTAACAAAAGTTACCTCATGAAGAGGGATAGTATTCTTATACATTTTCACCTAAAAAATTTGTAGCTTAGTTGATGATAAAAATTCGTACAATACACCTTAATAATAAAAATTTAGAATCTTTTGAGAAGTATAATTATTTTCTTCATTTTCCAGCATATCGAAGTCATCATGTACTACTTGATGAAGAAGGTGAAATACTTAAAAAATATAGTGTGTGGATACTCTACAACAGAAACACTATTAGATTACAAAATAAAGAGCGCTTACAATGAAATCATGGGATTTAAAGGGGATGAAGAACTTGAAAAGGTGATGAAACCTGCTGACTCGATAAGCAACATGATGAAAAAAACACAATAAGGAGTTCGAGCCATTGGAAGGAATTTGACGAAGTGTTCTTCCTAATGAATGCAGATAATGAGCATTGGGTACTTAGCATGTTTGTTTTCAAGGAAAGGAAGTTTTACCTATACAACTCCATGAACAAAAGATCATGGGCAACTGCAGCATTCAATTTGGCAAAGAAATACGCTATTGTCATACCCGATTATCTGCATGGGTTTGAAATTTTTTCAGAAAGGGAAGATTTGCTAAATTCAGGGGCTTACAAAAATAAGGATAGACTGACATCTTTAGAACTTGAAGTTGTAAAAAACATTCCACAACAAGTAGAGATGTATTTTTTCCTTGCTATATTTACTATCTATGGGGTTTTTCATTCTAGAAATCTCTCAAACTTTGTCATCTTTCTTTTGAACTTAACTAGATGTTGTAATGTCAAGTTCATAGAAAGTTTTTTGTGATTTAAATTTCTTGAACATGTGAACTAGGACACAGTGTAACCAATTTTATGATCATGCTATGCTGTTATCTACCTTTTCCTAAATGTTAAAGATTATAATTGATAGTTGAATAAAGACTTTGGTTAAGATTGTCATGTTTAAGATATGTTTCTCTAAACTTTCTCATTAGGCTGGCCATTCATTATTGTTGGTGTTTTAGAGCTCTAACAGGTTTTAGAACGTTTAAAGTTGCAGCAGCGATTCAAAATTGTTTCCCTGCTTATGAACAATTCACTGATTCTTATGAATAATGGTTTATAATGTTCAAAATAGTTTTTTTGGTAAACTTTACAATTAGTTTCCAGAAAATAATGGTTTATAATGTTTTATAAGGTAATTTGATTAATTTTTCGGTTAATTCTCATTTCGAATTTCAGCGACTGTGGAATTTTCATATTGAGTTACATTGAATACATCATGGAGGGGAAACCATTCCCAAAAAGTTTTAACATCAAAGCACTTGGAGCAAGGCTGGCATTGAGCTTGTACAGACATGGACTGAGGAAACAGGAAGAAAATTTGGATACTGATGATGAGAAATGAAGAGAGAGATTGGAATACATCAACAAGAAATTACTTGAATTATATTGTTGCATAGTAATATCATATTGTAAATAGTTTTTTAAGAGAGTTTAACCCAATTTTCAATTAATTCCACAGATGGTGTGTAAAAAAGAGTATTAAACATATTAAAATTGATATTTCAATAGATTTCTCACAACTTTGACCTGCCAATTTTTTTTACTGAATTTACAATTTTATGTTAAAAAAATTTTACTTGTCCAGTTAATGCATTGATAAATTTGTTACAAGTCTTTGACCTGCCAAGTTATATCTTTCACATTTAGTGTATGCATTCATATATTTAATTTTTCACACAGAAACGTTAATGATAATAAAATGTGAATTGAAATGAAAATAGAAAAAAAAAAAGTAAGCATACCATGAATCATAACAAGAATTTAAGACTAACTAGTAAAAATTATACCGTGGTATAGTTTAATAAACAGTTATTGTACAATTATTTACTAAAAGAAACCCATTTGGGGACATTTTTGTCTTTTAATGTGTTGAAAAGCAACAAAATAACCGCATAATCAAAATTTAGACATACTTCATCATTTCAAAAAGAAACAAAGATCTAGCAGAAAAGGAAGAAATCAAGGAATTCCCAAATTCAAAATCACACAGAAGCAATCATCTTCATCTTTACCTAATTCTTAAAATAATTTCAAAAAATTACAATTCAATGGATTCCGCTGGCCGAAGAACTGCATTTAAGAAAATAAAAAATGAAGAATCACTGTTAAAGGTATATTATGCTAGAAAAGATTTCAAAAAAATGAAATAAGTAAATTCATGTTTCATTTTACTCATTTATGAGGTTTGAATTTTTTTTGGACATTTTTGTCTTTTAATGTGTTGAAAAGCAACAAAATAACCGCACAATCAAAATTTAGACATACTTCATCATTTCAAAAAGAAATAAAGATCTAGCAAAAAAGGAAAAAAATCAAGGAATTTCCAAATTCAAAATCACACAGAAGCAATCATCTCCTCCTCTACGCATCTTCTAATTAAAATCCAAAGCACTACAAAACTTCACATTCTTCAAAGAATTAGAAAAGAAGTTTCAAGAGCAGAAAAGGTAAGAGAATTCCTCTCAAAAATACCAAACCTAATTCATCTTTACCTGATTCTTAAAATAATTTCAAAAAATTACAAGTCAATGGAGTCCGCTAGCCGAAGAACTGCATTCAAGAAAATGAAAAATGAAGAATCACTGTTAAAGGTATATTATAGTAGAAAAGATTTCAAAAAAATGAAATAAGTAAATGCATGTTTCTTTTTACTCATTTATGAGGTTTGAATTTTTTTAATTGAGTACTTATTTGCTTTATTCACTACTAATGAAGTTTTAAATTATGGATAGAGGTAAGAGAATCATTTTTTAAATTTGTTTAATAGTCTTAATTAAACACTTAAAATTGTTTCAATAAATTTCATTCTTTAAACAACAGATACATAAGAAAAATAGCCATATGCGATGTTAGGAAGTGATATAATGTTAAGTGATTGTGATATGTGATAGAGATATGTTGTTGATGTCTAAGCATTTCATATCTAGGCCAATTGTTGAAAAATTCTATTCAAATTAAAGCAATGTAGTTAAGAAGGGAGTTAGAATTCAGTGATTAATGAATAATTATTATTTGATGATAATCATTTAACTGCTTAATAACATCATATTATGCAAATGTCATGCCTTGTAGAGTGATAGTCATTGCATGAGTGCTCTCACCTATTTAGCCATTTTTTATGACCTATATTAATCTTCATAAAATGCTCTATTTTGAGTACAAAACTTTCACTGATGAAATCACTGGAATTAACACTTATAACCAACTTATATTGTAATAGTACGTCTGTCCTTATTAACTTTAATCTTCAATTAGTCAAGCGATGGAATCATTTTATTGTATATTCAATTACATTTCTTTATTTTACTGCAAATCATTCTCAGATGCTGAAGAAAAAAAAGAGAAGAATGTGAAAAAAAAAGTACATTTTGATGATAGCAAAGAAGAAAACTATCAAGTTAGTCATGATTGTAAAAAACCAGAGGTAAGATATATATATATA
>CATIWQ010452376.1:0-19760 GCA_949673415.1 Euphorbia schlechtendalii | reverse complement strand
AACTTTTATTATCATTTTTTACAGATAATAATATGGTATTGATGAAATTCTAATTTCAATTAGACCTATTCGTCGGGCGAGCCGGGCCGGGTTCGGGCCGGGCTTGACGGGCTTTTAACAAAAATCGCTATCCCAAGCCCGGCCCAAGCCCATAGTTTAGAACTTCGGGCCCGGCCCGGGCTTGGGCCGGGTTTACAAGATCATTCCCAAGCCCGGCCCAAGCCCATAGATATTTTTTTGGTTATAAATTTTTTTATTTAAACTAAATTGAAAAAATATAAAATAAATCAAAATATGCTTAAATTTTTAATATAATTGCTTTATTTACTTAAAATCTCTAATACTTAGTAATATATGGTAATTAAGTATACAAATTTAATAGGATAAAATATATATTCTTAAAATAATCATAAATTTAATATATAAATATATAATAAATAGATAAATTATTCATCGGGCCAGGCTCGGGTATTTATATAAAAACCAAGCCCGACCCATAAATCTTCAGGCTTTGACGGGCTCGGGCTCGGGCTCGGGCCGGGCTTTTTAAAAAAATAAATGTCCAAACCCGGCCCGTTAAAGCGGGCTCGGGCCGACCCGGCCCGCGAACAGGTATACATGTAACCAACAATACAGCTCCTCAAATAATATAGGTAGCTTTTAATATTTTGTACTTTCCAATTTTGAAATTGATGTCAACATTACAATAGTGTTGGGTCCATCTTCCCACTCTTTAATATTCCTACAAGTCAGTCTAGCTCTGTCCAATTGCCTAACTAAACCACCCAATGCATGTTATATATGTGCGTGTACAGCATGGAGGTTCAATCCAAAATTAGAGGTCAAATGTATTCAAGCCTCCTTAACTTTTTAGAAAAAATAAGCAAATTTTACTTTTACTTTTAATATATTGTTGGATTAATTTAAAAAAGGCATCACTTGCTTTTCACTTAAAGCTCCATAATAAGTAAGACGACCCCGTATGTTATGGTATCGACACCAAACCATTAACCAAAAGTTGTTTTCTTTTCTAAATATATGAGTAATGAAAACAACAGTTTACCAAATATGTGTGATGCACATGTACCTTATGTAAGGCCAAAGCAACAATTAGGTAGCCAACATTTGACACATGTCCATAAGAAGGAGCTTCGAAATGCACGGACAAATGTTGTGGGAACCAATTTTGATTACTGATTAAGACTTAATATTTGTCTGAATAGTGATAATCAGTGCCATGTGGCCCCTTATTATTCATGAAAAAACTGTTATCTTCCACCTAATGGTACGAGAAACATCAATTTTAAGAATTAATACCCGCAAATACACGTTGCTAAATAGTACTCGGTGGTTTACATTAAATTGAAATTTTTAACGTGGAAAAATAATAATAAAAATACATTTTGATGTGTGAATTTTGAAATTTAAATTTAACATGTCGAAATATATGTTGAAGATTTGTTTCCACGTCAAAAAACAGGTTGTTTTTGTATAATTTCTCATATTTTTATTAAATAATTTTGATTAAAAACGATACGTAAAGGAAACTTGATTAATTAAATAAAAGAAAGAAACAAATTATACTATCCTGATAGATTCTTGAAGAAAAAGACCCAGAAAATAGAGAAATTAAAATGACAATAATTTAAAATCCTCTGAGATTTTTACGAAGACTCACGAATTATAGGTAATTAGTTGATCAAATTAAATGGATTTACAGTAATAAACATTCCTATATCAGCAGTTGAAATTAACGTGTTTCAAACAGAAATATGTAAAAATCCCATGAAAAAAAATACCAGAATAATTATAGAGAAAAGTAAATAAGAAGAACCTACGGTCGATTATCATCAATAGTAATGGTTTTGTTTTGTTGCATAACTATTCAACAAAAAAATATGCGAGGATCTAAACAGTTTTTATTATTATATTTAAAAATAAATTTCGATTCCATCTTCCGATGAGATATGAAATACGAATTTAAAAAAATAAATCATTTTCATCAAGAGGGTTATGTTCAGATTTAGTTAAACCTACTTAATTAACACAATATTTCTGTGTTAAGGAGCGTATAAACTATACAAACACACACAGTTTCTGTCTAAATATTATGTTTAGATCAGTATTTTCAATATAAGATTTTATTTTGAAGCAAAGGGTAGAATATTGTGTAGAGAATATTGTTCCATATTACAATATCCTCACAAAAACCAGCAAATATAGATTCTCTACTGTCTATTATATGAAGAATATTGTTTATTTTCTTATATGTGATGAACAACAAATAGAAAAGAGAAAGAGAGAAATGAAAACCTGAGTTCCCTGAGGGGAAAGAAGAAAGTCACGGTCTTTAGAAGCCAGAAGAGAGAGAAATCTTGTATCAGACAAGCTCCCAAATCCATGGCCATTATTGTTTGTTTCAGTTTCAGTTTCAGACAGCTGCATCTGATTACGAGTCTCGTCTTTTTTCTTCTATTTCCTCCAGCTCCAAGTTCAGCAGTTGAACATAAACAAAAGTATGAATAAATAATGTCTGGTTTTGTGTTTAATTTTATTTATCTTTTAAATTATCATCTAGTATCATAATACCATCCATCGCCACACTCACACGTTGCACTCCTACCTTTTCCTTTTCTTTGCTCGAGAAATACTACTCTGTTTCTAGCCCCACGCTAACCCCATGTCGTGTCACTGTCTTAAATATTATATATTGATTAAATTTCATGCAGTCTTATTAGGTGCCGTCTCGTTTGATTTAACTGTAACTAGTGACGGTTTTTGAGTGGATTCGCACCACTTTGGCCCTCTGATAAACCCTTGTAATAGTCTGGATATGGCTCCATAGGTACCAGGTCGAATATAGTTTTTGTGCAATTGGCTATAACATGGTTGTCTATTTGTTCCTTAATTAATTATGATATGTATGTGATACGTTATATATTAGCTGTTTTGTCCATATGTTATGCCAACTAAGAAAATTTGATCTGGTGTGGTAGAAATTTTATTACCAGTATATTTCTAATTAAAATTGGAGATTGGCTGAACTCAAATATTATTGAAAGAGAAAAAAATAAAACAAGAAAAACAAAAGAGCAAAATAAGGAACAAATAAAATTATCAACTAATTAATGAGATAAGTAACCATCAAGCAGGTGGTTTGAGTGAGTTCTGTGACTCTTTACGTGTTACAAAAAGTTTTTCCTTCGTTTCAACTTTTACGTGTGTTAGTATTTTAGTGTAACTGGATCGACTGGTTTGACCAATACGATCGTGACGTTTCATCGAACAAGTCGGGAGAGTGCGGAGTGACACTTATTCTAGTGCGGTTACGATTTGGGGGTCCGGGAGCAGCATCCCTGGGTGCGGGGTCCAAGGGGTGGCAGCCCCTGCGGGGTCCTGGGGCAGCGCCCCGGGCTAGGTCTTGACCATGCGCATCCTTTGAAAAATTCATCAGAAAAATGAATTTTTGGACCAAAACAGTATGTTTGTTGAACACAACTGAAACCCGAAAAAACATATCGTTTAGTCATGCCGCTATCCAAAACAATATATCTGTTGACATTTGGTTATTTATTTCACAAAAACGAAATTGACAAACAGATAGAAGAAAACTCGGTTGTTTTCGCAGCAAACATTAAATTCTAGTTTTAAATGATTTCTGATTTATCCGATTGAAAATTTGATAAACCGAAATAAATCTGAATCTTACAGTGATATTCACGACTTCAGAAACATCAAGGAAATCTCCAGATTCCAACAGCATGTTGTCAAGGAAACACTTCAACCACATCATAGTTACGATCATGTAAGGCATAACATAATTTTATCGAATGTTTCGAATAATTGATGTCATCCATACTATAAAAATTAAAAAATTAAATAGCACATATAATAAATTAATAACAAATATAGAAGATAAAATAAACAGTCAAACTTAGGCAAATATCGTTTTGCAAAAAAAATGTTAAATATGTTTGTCTAGCATGCTATCACAAATAGTAGTGTCGATGTATTGTCAATTAGAACTTATCTATCAGTTTAAGTTTTTGGTTAAACAATTCCATGACAGACTTGGGTTGAAATGACAAAGAACAAAACTCGGCTCAGTTTGAGCTAATCGAACTTTGAGTTTTTTTAGCTCAAATCGAGTAGTTGTTGGAGATGTAGGTTATATGATATCGAAAATAAACAAGGATGATGGGTGGTATAAGTGGAGTATGGGCTTAATACAAGTCAATTAATTATGGGTTATATGAGCTCAATTCGCCTTTATGCTAACTCAATTAGCAAGGCCAAAACTCTCGAAAATAATGTGTTCTCTACATGATTTAGAGTAAAATAATGCCTTTTAATCGAAAACATTTTTTGATTTGAACAAAAAATCTTGATGAAGTTTGGACTAGCAAAAAATACTATACTCATTGATAATTTTTAACTTCTGATAAATTAATGAAAGAATTTTTTATATGTTAACAACCTATCTAAACCTAATTAGACTTGAAAGGAATGTTGAAGAGAGGTGGGAGCGGGGAAGTAGGGCTGTGCATAATTCGGTAAAAACCGAATTACCGAACTGAATCGAACCGAAATACACAATTCGGTTCGGTGTTTCGATTATCGGTTTGGATTCGGATTTTACCGAATTATGTAATTCGGTATTCGGTTCGGATTCGGATTTTACCGAATTATGTAATTCGGTATTCGGTTCGGTTTAGATTTAAAATATAAAATCAACTGAAAACCAAACCAAACCGAATAGTTAAATAACCATAAATCCTAATGGACACCTGATACAAAATTTACTGGGCTCATTTCTAATTTGTTTTAACAAATTGTGCAAAGAAATAAAATTCATTCATCAAGTAAATTTAGGAAGTAACTAGGGAATCTAAGATTTTTTGTCGATATCCAAAGTGGTTCACCTTGTTTGAGTCTCGATTAAATTTAATAATCTAAAAATTCTTGCCTCTTCTTGTGCTATAATCTAAAAATAATGATATTAATTATTAGTTCGATTAATATATATACAAAATAACTTGAAACAATTAGATTTATAATAAAAAGAAGTTAAGGAAAATAAAAAAAAAGATTAAAAAATATATGATGGATAAATAATTTGGTGTATTATGCTTAGTAGAAAAGGAAATTCAACTAGTATATGAAAATGAAAAATAGAAACAATTTCGGTTCGGATAACTAAATTCGGTTAATTCGGTTTCGGTTCGGATAACCGAATTTATACCGAAAAAATTTCGGTTCGGATGGTTCGGTTTTTAGTATTATTTCGATTCGGTTCGATAAATAGTAATTCGGTTTGATTAATACGATTCAGTTCAGTTTGGTAAAACCGAATGCTCACAGTACTTTATGGAAATGTGGACCGTTGATATTTAAATAGGTTGAAATGAAGTGCCACGTAGAGAGAGGTGGGAGTGGGGAAGTACATTATGGAAATGCGGGTGCGTTGTATTATAGAAGACTTTTGAATAGATGGCCGAACAGAAGAATTAGGACAGCTGTCTTTCCATTTTTAAATTTTTTACATCATATCTCTAACACATCCAACTCTCTACTTTCATCCAACGCCTCTTACAATTATTTATCATTTCTAAGTTTAAGCGTTATTAGTTTTTGTGCAAAAATATAATGTCACTTAAATTTTTAAAAGTAATTGATATTTTTGATTTGTAAAATTGTATTCTATCTCATCACTATACGTACCAGATTCAGGTTTATTTGATTTTTTTAAAGGAATTTCCCTTTCTAATAAAAAACTTGTATGTGATAATGAGTAGATAAATTAATGCTTTTTTATAAATTCATGAAATATTTGTAACTTTTACAATTCATGCTAGCATTGTTAACCTTGTTTTTTGTTTGACTAGCTATTAAATTATATATTTGATTAGTTCAGGTGATTTACTTTTTTTTATTATTTATTTTATTCCTCTTTTATAAGGTTGAAGTAATAGTTGCTCTCATTGGTCGTTCAATAGCAAAAATAACATATATTTTAGAAACTTTTATGTATATAAAATATACTTCTTCAAGAGGAATTGTGTCACTTTTTTCCCTGTAAACTTGACTTTACCTTTGAGGTAAATTTAATAATATATATGCTTAATTAGTAGTTGTTTGGAAGATCTAAAGTATTTTATTACATTTTGTTTCGTTTTAGTTTAACAATTAAGAACTATTATAAACGAAAATAATCATTTTTTCATTACAGAAATTGGCTTTGACTTAATTATTTTTGAAGAGTTGATTAATTAAAATAACTATTTGAGTTAGATTTGTTCAATTTTTTTTATTTAATTAGTATATGATTTGTACAATTTTCATCTATTTGATATATAAAATTTTAATACATTAAATATATATGTAACTGCACATATACGTGAAATATGAATATTGTTCAATTGAAGTGCATCTTGTAGTATTATATAATATACGTTGATCTTATAAATTTTATATGTAAAAAATAGCAATAACGAAAGTATTAAAATTCTCTATCTTTTCCAAAAACATAAGCAGTATACATCTTAACTATTTTCATAAATATAAAGATAAAGTTTAAAGATGTTAAAACGTGAGTCTTATTGCCTTATAATATGAACAAATGTTTTCAAGGTAACAATGATCAAATGTACTTTTATGAGTATCCTTCTGGAGTTCATCATTTGATGTAATATACTAATATAATTATTCAATTTTGACATCACGGTTTTGTTCGTATATTGAATTTATTTACAAGACATAATTCACAATTATTCAACTGAATTGACCCTCTCCAGTTCTCGTCTCCACACAAACACTAATTAAAAACCACCTTCACTTTTTTGTAAAACACAACTTTTTCATTAATGCATTATATATATTGATATTATATTAAAATTTTCAATCATTATAAGTTTAATCGAAAAAATCATTTTTTACCAAATACAATAGACAAATTCTGAGTTGATTTAGAAACTGAAATTTTCGTGTCATTTATATTCATCATTATCAAAAAATTTTGATATTTATTCTTTTGTGAAGCACATGTCTATTTGCAAGTATTCAAACAGCCATGTGACAGTTTTTCCCCTTATTGAAATACATGGTGTAATTACGAGTCAAATTTGAAATTTTGGGCTCATGAAATCCTAAATTCTCACTGCTTTAACTCAATTTATATTCAAGGATTATAGAACTCTTGTTTTTTTATATAAATACTAAATTCATTGTTTATTTTATTAAAACCCAATGTTTGCTTAATTTCCTATCCAACATTTAGCTAAAAGAGAGACGAATAACTGACGGCGTACAAAACTTGAACGACAAGATAGAAGAAATATACTACAAAGAAAAACAGCCGAAGACACGTGTATGGAAAAAGAAGGACAGGTGTCATACGATGCCGTATAAAAGCAGTTGAAATTATAAAACAGCAATTATTCGATATGTACAAATAGGTCCCACAATCGCAGCCCATGGCCCATACCACGAGGCCCACCTGTCTCTTTATATTGCCGTGTCCAACTTTTATGAAATAGTTGCTGCATTCCAGCTATTCTATAAGCCTACGTATACGGGTCAGATTTGTACACGTGTTTGGATCTTACAACTTTGCCAATATTTTCTCCATCTCTTTTAAATACTCCACATTACAAACTGCTATTTTTTCTCTTACTTGTCACTGACAAAAGCAATAAGTGTTTTAATTTTCAACTAACTGCTTTACAATTCAAAGCTCCCCCCCTTCTTTTGTCCATGTGATTGATTATAATTTTGTAATTTGATTTTTTTTGTCCAGATCCAATATTTTTCTAATATATGATCAATTATTGAAATCCTTGCAGTTTTTTGTAGATGTATGTAAGTGAACTTAATGTTGGTATAGATATCTTTCAATAAGTAGTTTGTGCTGCTAATTAAGCTCAACCTATTAGTGCTTCATGATTCGATTTAATCACTAATCAATGCCCTATTAATTTTGAAGTTTTTCCTGGCAAAAACATAATTAGAACTATTCAACTGATTTTTAGGCTATATTTAAGCCCAATGAAAGCCCATTAAGTAATGTTAATGAAGTTCTATACTGCTTATTGTGCAGTAGTAGTCTAATATAAAGACCTACCCACTGCTATTTTTTGGAAAAAAATCTGCTATTTTCATTTTTATGTCCTTTTCAATGTCTTTCATTCAAAGTTTGATCAGAAATGGGGATAGCAGATTTTTTTCCCTGTTTTTTTTAATTCCTGACAATATAATTCAACGTATTTGACCATTAATTTAAAGTAAATTTTATAATGATTTTGTTATCACACTTGTCCTTTATAATCAATGGGTTAGTGGTAGGAAAATTGATCCAATGATTAATTAATGCAAAGTAATGATAATTTTGTTAAGGATAAAATCATTGTAGAGAACACTAGCTCTATTCTATTTCAGTTGAGATCACGACATAATATTTGCCACAATCTGGATAGTTGCACAACTTAAACTCACAAACACAACTTAAGTGGAGCTCACTAATTTTTATGTAACCAAGACATACGAGTAGAAACGAGTTGATTGCGTATTAAATACAATAAGTTGCGAATACATTGCTTAAATACATTGTTAAAGTAAAATATTATAAATTTTCCCCGGACAAAAGTTATATGTGTATTTGTAAGAGTAAAACAATTCAACCTATTAACAATGCCTGCAGCCAAGTTGGCTCTTTTTTCCTTAAATAAGAACTACACATAGCAACACTAGAAATTAAAAGCCCCGTTATAGAACCGCCTTACATTTATTTGTATTTAATCTAACTAAAGTTGAAGAATATAGCTAAAATTATGTTTTATGATAGATTGATGATAGGAGCAAAAGTAGATTAGGATAATTGTTTTATGATTAATATTTATGCTTATCCGTTGATAAAGAAGAGAACCCCATGAATGGGTGGGCATTTGTTGATCCAAATATTACGATATAAAGAAAAAAATACAAATGAAAATAGAGTAGAATAGATAATCAAGATTAAAAAAGTGGATAGATAAGCTCCAGGGTTAATGGATATTAAATTACATGAGATTTAATCATCATATTTTGGTATGTGCTTGTCATTGTCAATATAATTACATATAAGATTCAATACACAAACACCGCTTATTATATTAATCACATAAGTGCTCAGGGAATGCTTATATTTTATTTGACTTAAAAATTTATTTTAATTATACCTTTCAACAGAGTCACTTCTTTGTATATATATATATTAATGTGTCGACTACAATTATGATATCCCATTCGAACAGATACTAAAGAAAGAGTATGTGTGTGTGTATATTACTGGCAACATATGTAAATGGTAGTTTGAAAGCTTCTTTGGATTTGAATTGTGCATTATATATATCCACATTGTTTAGAATTTTAACTTTCTATCACTTTTGTATAAAAACTTGTATATATCATGAAATCATTTCACAAAAAATTTAAGATGCTCTAATATGATGTTAAGAAACCCAAGAGTTTTTTTGTACAAAGTTTTGTTGGACGGTCGATAAATAGTAGATGGCGTTGGGTTATGCTTTTTTATCTTGAATTATATTCATTCAATTCAAGTTCAAAAGATTACAGCCTTTCTCATTTTATTGCTATAGTTTTTTATTTTTTGTTTTGTTCAATGGTCTGGATTGATTCTTAATACTTATTTGTTTTCCCTGTATATTGTTTTTGTAACTTCTGAGAGTAGAGGGACTCTCTGCTGCTTTTATTTTATTTTTATCCTTTGCCAGATCATATACAAAGGTTCACGTTTGATTGTAATGTCGATGTAATGAGCTATAATTTTCTAATTTAATAAATTTGTGTTTTTCCTTTTCTGAGAAAGCAAAAGTACCAAGCTTCAAACCTTTTGCCCCAAGTTCATAAAATATCATCGTTTATTTTTTTCTTTTTTCTTTTCATTATTTTAATTTCCATTTAAGTTCTTCTCTCCGTATTTATAATTTGCATCTCCTTTGTTTTTAAGTTTGTTTACAAGAGGAGAATTTTTCTTCCTTCCATCTTTTACTTTTTTGTATTTTTTTCCTTGTTTTTTTATATTTTGATGGTTTTTTGGAATAATTTGCACATGTTACTTTTTTCATCAACCATTACATGATTGTCTACTTCAAACATGGTTGGATATGTTGCTACATAGGCCAGTCTTGATAATTTTACAAATGGCTTGGACTTCATCCGCTTTTAAGATTCTATTTTTTATCAAATATCGCTTCAGATCTACAACAATGGTTAATGTTGTGGCATAAGCAGAAATTTTCATGGTTGATCTTCGAAATCATTAGTTGGAGGTTAAGAAAACATAGGTTGTAGAGTCTATTTTTTTCAGATGAAGTATTGCTCATGGGCATGTGTGTTTATTGTTAGTGTGTTTGTCCAATGTTTGAACTCTGATAAATAGTTTTTTTAGTATTTTAGTATTTTTAGACTTGTGTCCAGTAATCAATTTGCAAATCATGTTGTTCGGATGTTAGCCAGAGCAGTCAGTTTTTCGATAAATAAGGAGACTTGACTTCATGTTTGTCCACGTTTTATTAGAGTTGTTATTAACTCTGATTTTATATAATAGGTTATGAAAAAAAAATTCCATTTAAGTTAGGAAGTAACTTCCTTGTGAATTATAATTTATTGCAAACCAACACGAGTCTCTTTACACCACAATAGGAGGTTGATATGAAGTCTCTTTCAATAATTTATTTTTAAGTGTCATTTTCAGTTGCTAATTTTACTCCAAAATTCAGTAAAGATAATTTGCAAATACAACTTATTAATTAGCCAATTAGTAGTATAAGCAAGAAATTTGTTAGGATTGGCTTCAATTCAACGCACAACTGTAAACAAAAGAGAAATAAAAAAAATACAGGCAAGCATTCTTAGTCATTTAACACGCAAGAGAAATGCTGATGAATTTAGGAAAGCCAAAATTATCCCATTCTGATTTTTTGTTGGCAACTAAGTGGAAAGAAGAGCCTCATACGTCCTGGGTGTGACTCGGACTTGAAATTTGAAACGTGATTCAAATTTGTGATTTCTAGAGATCGTAATTTCAATCTCAACTATTAAAAGAAGACATTCACTTTTTTTGTTTAAAAAAATTATTATAATTATTATATGTTATCCATTCTTGCACTTCCTTGAAATTTTAGATTTAACATGTACTGACTCATTCGTAAAATAGGTAAGTCTCAAATTTTAATGGAGGACCCAATTACATTTTTTTTCCTCCAATGCGGCAATGCGTGTAAATTGGTCAACTTCTTGAAGTGTGAGAAGATTTATATTAATGTTATTTTAGATTTATATTAATGTTATTTTTATTTCATTCTAATGACATTAGGTCATGTTTTTTAAAAGTTGAATAGAATTGAACTGAAATAGACTGAATTAAATTGAAATGGATTGAAATGAATCTACATCAATATAATAATTTTATACTTATTGGTGATTGAACTGTACTAAGTCGTAATAGATTAATCGAAACTGAATTGAATTGATTTGTAATTTAAGAGAACTGCGTAAACAATATATTTAATTATGTTTCAAATATATTTAGAGCTCCTCTATTCAACAATTTATAGAATTAGTCTAATACAAATTGTCATTTAACGTTAAATTCGAAACTACGGAATCGCATCCACTGTATTAAAATGACCCGATTAAAATTTATCCTTTTACATACAATAAGAGCTTGTTTGATCGACAAAAAGATTATTCCGTGAAAAAGAAGAACAATGAATGAAAATTATTAAATATACATAATGAATTATTTGTTTTGAATCTGCCATCGGACAGAATAATTATTTCTAGATTTTATAAAAATCATAAAATAATTATTCATATTATAAGTTTTAACTTCGTCCGTTGCTTAATACATCACCACTTATTGATGTGAATCTTTTTTTTATATAAAGTGCAAAAGTAATGTTTAATTAAATAGTAAATTTATTTTAAAATAAATCGGTTCTCTTTAACAAAAAATAGAAGGGGCTGGGGTGGAGAATTTTGTTATTACTGGGGGCGTATCAACAATTCATAACAAATTTGGAAGCGTATTGATTATTGAGTAGTAGTATAATTTATTTTATATTTTGGAGGTAATGAAGTTTAATTCAGGTGGGAATAGCGATAAATGAAAATTTTGAGTTGTATTGTTTCCATACATAAAAGTGAGATGTTACAGCTCTCGCTTTATAAAAATGTATGCACTGCCAACTCAACAGTTGCCACGCAATTTTGAATAATTATTCGACGAATTTTAACTAATTTCAGAAACAATTTTTTTAAAAAGAAATAAAAATCTAAAAATCTTCTAAACTTTAATCTCCTTCCAATTTGGATTCTAGATTGTCAGTAGTTCAGGCTGTGTTATATAAATAATATTGACCTTAAACTAATATTGGAAAAACAGTAATTGAATTCTGATTCGGCGTTTTGATGCGAAACGACAAAGCAGAAAATGGCTAACAAACTCTTCTTCGGGAAGAAGCTGCGCCAAGTGCCAACAATATTGTAGATCTTCAAAAATGCTGGACTGAATCCAGTCTTCTTCTTCGTCATCGTTGATTTCACTAACAAAACTGCTCTTTCCATTTCCAAGCTAATTTACACAACAACACGAACAAACCACAACTAATTAAGCCACTCTGAACATGAACTAATTTTTCTACAAACATCTAATACACAAATCAACGGTTGTAATCTCTGCTATCGTCAAATTTCTAGCGCCACCATTGATGAACTGAGCAAGAAACAGGTTGATTCACTGAAATCAGCAAGGATTGTCATCGGCAGCGTTAAAAAATTGGGCGTCGAGTTCCGCTCTGCAAATAGGACAAACAGAATGCTTAGAAAGCCAAGCATCAGCGCATTCCAAATGAAATCCATGGTTACAACCAGGAACAAGTCGCGCCTGTTGTTCGCTCTCGATCTCATCCAAACAAACCGCACATTCCGTCCCTAACACCAGTTCTTTTCCGGTAACCTTCGGCAATTTCTCGAGCTCCGACGAGGAGAGGCCCTTGTGAGCGGCGGGCTTAACAGGCTCCGGAATATCAGGATGATTATTGGCAGCGTACCAGAGGAGGCAGACATAGACGAGAAACACGGCGCTCATCCCTAGGCAGGGGAGAAACAGGGCGAGAAATACAGAGAGAATCATGTTTTGACCGGCGTGGATGGCGGGATTGTTCACGGGGGCTGGTGGCGGAGATGGAGAGAGCAAAGAAGTGAGGATTGGCGCAGTAAGGGGTGCGTAGTGCACACCATGGCGCATTATGGGGGGAGCTCTTCCGAGCAAAGAGATGGGAAAATTATAAATTGTGTTGCGCTGGCTATATAGTGCGGGCGGATGCTGACGTCATAAATTGGGGGTGTTTTTATTCCTTTAAAGCAATTGAAGGGTTTTTCTTTTAATTAAAAAAACAAGTTTTTCCTTTTCTATTATTATATTATAAAATATTGAGTAAAATGGGAGTTACGGAGGTACGGAGCCGTCGTTAGTGCTGCCTCCTTTTTTATGAACGGCGATACCACTACTTGAGGAGAAAGCAAGCATTTGATTTTTATGGCTTTTTGCCTTTTCTTTCCCTTTGGAAACTCAATTATCAATCCCTGTACTTTATAACTTTTGATTTTTGTACATATAGTTTTAAATCTTATGAAATTTAGTCTTAAATGTTAGGTGAAATTTGTTTTCATCGACCACATATATACTCAGCCTTCACAAAATCTGCTATTTAATGAATGACATAATTATAGTTTTATTTTACAAGAAAGAACGTGATGTAAGTATGATGATTTTATTCAAATTCTACTGACTAATATAAAATTAAAACTAGATTTTGCTACATAATAAATCCAAATTTAAGTGTCAAAGCAAATCACAGTTACGGTACTACGTTTAATTAATTGGAATAAATTTTAAATTCCATCATGCTATGTAGACAGAAAAATGGGGCGTTCTTTTAGAAAGATAGATAAAAGTCTAAATAATTAAAAAAATCCTGATGGTAGTTTTTTTAGCCTTTTAAGTCATTTGAAGTTGCAATCTTGTTTTAATTAAAATAAATATTATTCATTATAGCCGTGAAAAACCAACGTAATACTAGTTATTTAGTAAAAATCATATAAAATATTAGGACTAAAATTATCTAGATGAGATTAGTTATGTTTCATATTTATCAAGAAACTGCATTTAAATGTCAAACCTTTATTTATATAATTACAGATTTTTAAAGAGATTTTAAATAAACTCATGATCTCTGATGTTTACTTTTGAGAGTGTATCGATTGAATGTCAAAATTTTGTTTCATTTTTATTAAAAAATTAACTTTGAATTTGTGTTACTATAATTTTGTACAGAAAAACTAATACTTTACTACTTTCCATCCTAAATGGTTTGAAGTTTAATCCAATGATATTGGGTAAAATATTAATTATCATGTACTCCCTTTATTCTGAAATGATTATCCCTTTTGACATTTCATTTTGTTCACAGGTAATTTAGATTATTAGTGTAGTATTCACCATTTTATGTGACTAATTCACTTTTGTATTAGTTAGAAACACTATTTATAAAATTATATGTCAATAACTAAGAAGAAACAAATTTAATATAAAATGTACCGTAATACATATTTATTAATTTTGATCAAAATGTTGAAAAACTAATAAAAAACACAAAGCAATATAGAAAGTTTATAGAAATTAACATATAAAATTTTAAAAAAATGTTGAATTTCCTAAATATTCTACCTACTGAACGGTTACTAAAAAGAAAAAGAAAAAAGAAAATAAAATATCTTTTAATAATTAAACGTAATGTATGGAGTAGGGTCATTATCTGAAAGGCGTTCGATCGATTTCAAGCAAAATTAACCTGTGAAAAGAGTACGAAATCAATCACACCTTAAATCATGAGAACAATTTAAATTTTTATAAGACAGTTGTATTCACGTTGTCTTCTTTTATTTTCACACAACAATATTAATACTTTTTTATTTACGTTAATTGTTTATTCTACATAAAAAAAAAATATCTATGAAACTGAACCTATATTTTGTACACTTTCTATCACTAGTTTATTTTGTGTAGATTGTTTACCGGTGGACATATAATCATGTTGTAAAACAAAATTATTATAGAAAAATTGAATGATTTCTCATAAATAAGACAATCATTTAATATAATAAAATAGTACAATATTATTTTATTTTTGTAAAAGTTATTATGTTGTTATTTACAACAATTTGATCGATATTATAATAATTAGTCCAATTGTAAAACAAAAGAACCATAAGAATCCACTATTTTATAAGTACTATTATTGAATGCATTTTGAACTTTTGTACTACAACCAGGAAAAAAAATCTAATAGTAGTATTCCACAATCTCATTTAATTGTCGGTATTTTTAGCAAATTAAGTGAATCTTTCACTAATGTTTCTCTGGCCTTTCTATTAGTTAATTTCAAAAAACTTGTTTTATTTTTTTCAAGGGACTTTAGTTCATAATCCCTTACCAGATATTTCAATGGAGATGATGCAAACTTGTAAGAATATATGGTATTATTTTCGATGGCATATGTAATTATTCTAATGATTGAAATTGGAGTTGTGATTCTAGAATTCACAAGTTCGAGTCCACATTCTAGAGAGGTGATGCAAATATTTTTCTTTGTTATTATTGTAATAATTGGGCTTAGTTCAATTGGTATAACCATGAAGAATGGGTGAGGATGATAAAGGATTAAACTTCGACTCCTTTAAATTACATTTTAATTACTGTAAGTTGAATAAAATAAATTAAAAAAAAATACACAAACTTCTACAAATAAAGTCGCATATTTTTTTATTAAAATAACTATTTAAACAATAGGTCTATAAATGAATTATTTATTTTGAATTGATTTCGAAATTTCAGAAAAAATCTACGTCATTTTACTTTGGAAAGTGTAAAAAATACACGGGAAAAGTTTCCAAAAATATGAGTACTATCACAATTCTATTTATTTTGTATTATATCTTGCAGTGATATTTTTGAACGGGAAAGAGAGGAGAAAATACCTTCATTGGGCTTTTACAATAACCTAGTCCATATTAGTTGACTAGATACCGGTCCCGTGAAAGAAAGCTTTACTTTCACTAATGCAAAATCTTCACAGAACATAAAATCAATAAATCTTAATATGAACAAGGGAAGTTTTATTTATTTGTTTTTTTGAAAAATTTAAATTTTTTGAAGAGGTTGGGTATCGAACAGAGGACCTCCCACTACACTTTGAGAGGCGTATCAATGATAAGAAATACATTGTTGCATGATGATTTTAAACATTTCAAGCCTTCTTTTAATGATAAGAAATACATTGTTGCATGATGGCTTTAAAATATGAGCTAGCTCGTGAACATAATGTGTAGATTGTCGAGCATGAAACATTGAAATGTCATTGACATAAACTAATCATATAGTTAATGATTCGTAGACCTGTTCGTCGGCCAGGTCGAGCAAGGTTCAGGCTGGGTTTGACGGGCTTTTTAATAAAATTATTAAACCAAACTCATACTTTAAAATTTCGGGCTCGGACCATGCTTACAAGGTAATTCCTAAGCTCGGCCCGGGCCCGCGAATATTTTTTTGTTATAAACTTTTTTATTAAATTAAATAGAAAAATATGAAATAAATCAAAATATATTTAATTTTTAAACATAATTTCATTGTTTACTTAAAATCTTTAATATTTGGTAAAATTTATTACAATCAAGTATATAAATTTAATAGTATAAAATATAAAATTTTAAAATAATTATAAATTTAATGTATAAATATATAATAAAATAAATAAAATTATTCGTCGAGCCGGGTTTGGGTATTTATATAAAAACTAAACCCGATCCATAAAAATTCGAGCTTTGATGAATTCGGGCTCAGACCGGATTTTTAGAAAAAATAAATGTTTAAGCCCGACTCGCAAACAGGTCCAGTGATTTGTAGTATACATGTACAACTCAACTTTTTATAATAATTTTCCCCTTTAATAATCGAATGAAGGCTATAATTGTCTTTCTGTTTCGAAGAGTGAAGGCTTTTATTGGGCAGTTCATGGCACTGTGTATTATGGACATAAAAACACATGCATTTTTATTTATAAAAGTGAATGAAATAATAGGTTATTAATAATGATTTAAATGATTGCACAAATTCTCTTTTTATGTCATTCTTGTGCGGAGATACCTACTAGCAATGTCTAGAAATAGCGTGAATTATAATAACCTTGCTGGAACTAATATTGTATTATTGATTTATATTTACTTATAAAACATATGATAATAAATCTGGTCTGTTTGTTCATCTTGCATATGAAAATTCTTACATTTGTTGAATAAAATGCACAACTCCGTGCCTAAGATTAAACCCAAGTTTAAACTCTATTTTATTCGACTTTTAAAAGTTTAATTGAATTGAAACGAGTTGAAGTTGAATGAACCAATTGAATAAGATTTATTTCAATTTAAATTTATTACTATGCATGTATAGAGATGAACTGAATTGAATTACTTTGTAGTTTAAAAGAACAAAGACATGTGAACTTTAAAGAAATCCTATTTCTTAATTAATAATGTAAAATGGAAGATTCAATGAAAATAAAAGTGGCTAATATTGATGAAAACACATTAATTAGTTCATGAATGTACAATAAGGATCTGTTTAAAAACAAATCTTGTAAGAAAATGAAATGAATTGAATTGAATTCACATGAGAGAATTCAATTGAATTGATTTCTCAAACAAATTCCTTTATTTGGAAACTTCATTAATATTGAAGAATTCGATTGATTATTAACTAATATATTTAACGTTTTTTCAAAATAATTTATTCAAATATCTTAACTCCTTCAACAAAAAGCATATGAGAAAGTAAAATGGTAAAAACAACATTCAAAAGCATAACTTAAATGAATTCCTTTGAAATCTTACAACTTTTTGCAAGATTTCTATTCCTTGCTTTTATAAGAATTCAAATCTTGCATTATTTGAATTCTATCAATATTTGTTTGGTTCCAAACAAGAGAATTTGACAAAGTGAATTCAATTGAATTGAATTCTTTCAAAAATGGACATTTCTAAACTCGCACTAAAATCTTATGTGCTGGATTTGGCTTTGGATCCTTTTAAGAGTGGGAAAGCCGAGTGTAAAATGTTGATACTTTCACATTTGGGCATATTATGGAAAGGTATTGTTTTGGGTTTTAAATTGGGGATAACACGGAATTTTTTTTACTTAATTGTATAAATATTGATTTTAGTTTTCTAATTATGCTTTTACAATTGTAATTTTCAATTTTTAAAATCTAACTTGCATTCTTTCTTCCTCCATCTCACCACCATGACATTTTCTTCTTCTGTGGTAACATCTTCTTTCTTTACAGGCTACAGCATTCACGATGGCATCTTCTTTGAATACAATTCCGCAGGTCGACATCCTTTTCTTATCCGGACAAAGCCAACGATGATGCTTCTTCTTCTTCTTCGGCAAAACGCCGATGTTGAAGCATTCTTCTTCTCCGACTACAAAACCGACTTCGACATATTCTTCTTCTCCTGTACAACATCGACGTCTTCTTCTTCTTCTCCGGTACAACACCAACGACATTGAGAATATTTCTAATTGATCGATATGCATTTTATTGGTTTTTAAGTTGTGTTATTGACATGCACATAAGATGTTTGACGAAATATATGTGAATAATAAACTGAAACAAAGTCTTATACCACGTTTATACCAAGTATAAATCCTTCATGTCATGATTTTATTCAGAGAAAAATGATTAATTGACATGTTATTTTACTAATTTTGAAGTTGTTATTGAGAATATGGAAATTGGGTGTTTGTTGAAATGCTTGTGAACAATGAACTGAAACAAATGTCTTATAACACTCTTATACCGGATATAAGGTCGTTGTGTCATGGTTTTGTTATGAAAGTATTGTTGTGATTATAAAGGAGCAACATACTAGATAAATACAATAAACCACATTAATATTGGTTATGAGTAAGGATGGCAACGGGCCGGGTCCTGCTTGGACCCGGCCCGGATCCGTTTTCATATACTGGACCCGGATCCGACCCGGATCCGGCGGGTCCACAATTTCCGGATCCGGATCCGGGTCCAAAACGGGTCAACGTAATTAACATCAAATTCTTAGTTTCAGATTCCATTTTTGTACATTTCACCTTATTTTAAATATTTTACATGCTCATTTAATTATGTTCATGCAATTAGATTTACGTGGATATCAAATAATATTAATTATCCAATATTTTCGGGGTAAATAATAAATAAAAAAATACAATTAATATTTAAATACGGATCCGGTTCCGGATCCGGGTTTCATTACCCGGACCCGGACCAGACGGGTCCAAAAAATCGAGATCCGGATCCTAAAAAACGGATCCGGATCCACAGATCCGGATCGGGTCCGAGATCCGTTGCTATCCCTAGTAAAGAGTTCTATAATGATACAAAATTAAATTACAAAATAAATTACTATTATTTTTAATACAAATGAAAAAAGTATCTTGATCAAGGTAATTTCATCCTATATATTTGGTGATATTCTAACCCAAATCTACTTCTACGTACTTATTTTACGTTACGAATTGAGACATTTTATATATAAATAAATAATTATTTAATTTGCTAGTCATAAAAATATTATATTATCAGATG
>CATIWQ010452351.1:0-12324 GCA_949673415.1 Euphorbia schlechtendalii | reverse complement strand
AATTGTGTTCGCTCTTCAAAAAGTTAAGGATCAGATTACCTTTGGTTTTGGTGAGAAGAAAAAACAATCAACTATAGATTCATATTTTAAGAAGAAATAATTATTGATCTTGTATTATTGGTGTAGAAATATATATAAATTCTGGATTTATTATAATAATTATAACTTTATATTTTTATGGGCCTTTAATACTTTATTTTTAATTATTATCTAATGCATTTAACGAGATATTAATTTAATATAACTGGCCCAAGTCAGGACCAGAGAAAAATATTTATTTAGCGAGAATATTATTTTATCGAATATTACTTTATCGAGGTTCTACTGTACATCTTCATACTCCTAAAATTGTCACAACTGACTTATGATCCCCTAAATTTTTAAAAGTTTCTTCTAATCCCTTGAACTTGGTAAAAGTGTATCAATGTACTATGAATATTATTTGTCATCTTTTGATTGAAAAGAGAAAATAACAATTTTTTTAGAAATCAAATCAATCTGAACCTGACACGTGGTATTCAAAGGGCAAATTGATACACTTTTACCAAGTTTAGGGAACAATGTGATACACTAATATTAGTTCAAGGATTGAGAAACTTCTAAAGTTCTAGAAACGGTAAGTTGTTTAGGTAAAGTTGAGGCGTGTGAAGATCAAAATAAATATTTAGTTAATTTTGGTGATACTAAGAGAATAGGCAAAATTGATTTGCTGCTATCATAGTTGAACGGGAATGAGAGTTAAACATAAACCCTAACCTAAGTGGTAGTCTTCCTACAAGTTAAAGAACTAGTCCAAGTTTGAAAAAACAATAAAAAATATTTGTAAAAAGGGAGGTGGAGTCCCGATTTCTGAAAAATATTCTCCCAATAAATATATATGTTATTTAATATAAAAAAAAGAAATTGATTCGATGAACGAACTCAATGATTCAAAAACCAAATAACGAAAAATTTGAAATGTCATCCGACATTAAAAAAACAATGAAAACAAAATCATTTTCTAAAATTTCATATTAAAAGATAGCAACGATGGTATAAAATTAGACGAATCTTAACAAAAATCAATTATTCCATTTATATACTCGTTTACATATTCAAATCAGCTTAAACCTATAAGGTAGAATACTATACTTCATCTCCAATTATATACTTTTGACACATACCAAAGAAAATGTTGAAAACTTTAATGGTTGTACCTACTTGTGGTCCATGAATTTATGCCAATAGATGTTTATATTGTGATAGACAAAACTTAGTTAAAGTTCTAAATAAGTCATAATGTCCCCACTAGTGAAAACTTAGAACACAAACACATTTGTCGTTTTTAATTGTTTGGATTCCATACTAATGCATTCATCATCTCATGTTTACACCTAGCTAGGTTCCTAGCTCAATTTAAAGCACTAATAAGTTGTGCAATCATCTACTTTTTTTTTGCTTTTCCTCGCAACAAAAAAAGTTACAACTGACTTTTGCTTTTTTAGCATCAAATTGCAGTTTTGGAGACAAAATATTTGATTATGACCATTAAAATGATTTTAACTGTTTTAGAGACAAACTAATACGACAAACAATATAACATATCATAACATATAATGATGTCATTGCTGAGGGTTATTATCACTTACCGGACTCTTTAGCAATCACATACTAAAGCCACAATATTTCATCGTATGTCCAACAAAAACCAAACTCCTCAAATCATTCACATGGATTATCATTAAACTTTGAATCCGACAATAAATTGAACAAGTGCTAAACAAGCATCGTATTCACACTTGATGTTGGCAAAGAAGATATTTTAGAACCTCACATTCGTTGGTGTCATATCATTGAGCCTCTAAGCTTCAATCTTTAAAATAATTTGCTAGGAACGTGTAACACATTCTGTGAAATAAAATAACAAGTACTAATTCCCACATCTGTAAACAGTGTACAAAACATTGAAGTTTTTGGCTCATCCAGGATTTTATCATCAATAGGTAACGATAATGTTACAGAAAGAAATATCACATAGTTTTTGTTATTGGGTTGGATTTTAGAACCAAAAGAGTTAAAGAGGTAAGAATGTGTCATGAGTTGACGATGTGGAGGACTCACCGAGAAACTGAGATCGCAATTGCATGAGCAATCGACCGAGATGATTGAGGCCTTCACCTTCACGACCGCCACCCCAGAAAAGATCGTGCGGGGAAGCTTCCACAAGAACGCATCCAGCAGTTGAAAGCAGCATTGAGTTCAAATGTGGATATATTGAAAATTTGCATTTGAGTGCCTTGTACATTATCTCAATCTTTATGTTGTTCCAATCACATCTCACCTGCACATCACATGTTGAAGAATTGAGGAAAAATTAGAGGAATGTCCTTTTCTGTTATTTTAACATTGTAAGAAACTATAAACTAACCAGATCAGGGCGCTTCCTCTGCATTGACCTTCCCATTCGTGCTGCTTCCTCGGGACTTTTTGCTGATTTTATTTTCTCAATGCAATCTTTCGCGTCAGAATTGTCCACACCATGAAACTTGTGTGCCTTAAATACGAAAACAGAAAACAAAATATTAGAAATCCTGAGCAAGAGAAACTAAAAATCATGCTAGTATGAAGTACCTGGTAAAAGTGTTCAACGCTAGACCATGCCACATATTCACCATTTTCACCAAGCATTTGAATCGGGTGAGGAGAAAAATTTGAAAAGGCTCCATAGGGATCCCAAGTCTTATAGAAGAATATTACGCTCGAATCATAAGGAGAGACTGTGGGATCAATTGCAAAAGTTTCATCCTCTGATGGGATAACTGGACTCAACTCCGGGATAGGCTGCAGAAATCCACTGATAAGCATATCTGGTCCAACCTGTTCAATTAAATGCAACATTAATTTTGCATTAATCTGTCTCCACTTCCCATATTGCACCTACTACCAATTTTAACTTTGTTATTTTCAAGTCCAGTAACAATAACATTAGAAGCAGTTAACCAAAAGCCTACACATCACATGTACCAAACAACAGTAACAAACTAAAAAAAAATAAACAACAATTTATTCTAACTCAGAAATAACATAATGAACCAACTGTTCATTACTGCAAAATAAGACATGAAGAATGATCACCAACCTGCTCATAGCAGACATCAATCAATTCCAGGGCTTGTGACATCTCAACCATCCCTAATTCGCCCACAGGAGATGGTGCATTCTTTCCACCTATGATCTTAGGAGCAACAAATGCAAAGATCTGCAACAAAATGTTACTGTAAAAGCAAAATCATAAATGAATCAAATACATAATATAGAGTAAGCAAATGCTTAGTATCACACAGGAGAGCGACAGGCAGATGCTGCATTCGACAACTTCAACCACTTTCAAATATTAAAAATTTGTCGAAGTTATGAGATTTTCGAGTAAATTTAAATGAAAATTCTTTATTGTTTTTATCAGGTGCTTTTTCTACGTGACTGTTTGAAGAGAATTTGCAAAGAGGACATACTTTGTGTATGATACCAGCTGAAATAGCAGAAGCAGCAAGTGTCCCCCCACACTCCCACAAAATTGAAATGTATCCGCGATCGTAAAAGTATTCCATAACATCTCTAGGATTCAAGATGTCAAACTCCACCACTTCAACCCCTTTCGACGCAAGTATTTTCTGGAAACTCCTCCTAGCTCCTCTCTGCGTAACAACTATGGTGGGAACTTCAGAAATATCCCAAAGGTTCGCTTCCTCAGGAAGATCGAGTGTCTGTGACATTACAATCCGCATTGGCATGTGTCCACCACCATGTCTAGCAGTTAATCGAGGATCTGATCCAATATTTCGATTAGTAGCATTACTACATACCCAATTTGACATTTTTTAGATCATCAAAAAAGCTGTCTGGGAGTAATCATACTTACTGTCCCTACGTACAGTATTTCCTCCAACAATTATAGCATCGCTTCGACCCCTTAGCTCAAAAACTCGGTTCCTTGACTTCCTACTACTGATCCATGCTGCATGTCCACTGCTGGTGGCGATTTTCCCTGTTAGAATCCAGGAATTATCATTAGCTAATACCTACCTGAGTGTTCTCATGGAAACAAACAATGAGGGGTTAACTTACTGTGTACTATAGTAATTAAGCTACAAACATTTACTGAAATCAAACTAGATTATTTGATCCACGAATCTCACCGTCAAGAGTCATAGCATATTTGAGAACAGAATAGGGAACTCGAGAGGTAGCTCTATGAATTAAAGGAGCATTCACAAGGAGGCATGACTTTTGAGCATCCTACAAAATACATTGAATAATGTTATGCAAATAGTAAGTAGATTTTTTTTCACAAAGAAAACAAAATTTAATTGAACCAGAACTCAAAACTTAGTTTGCTGACATTCTTTTATCATCTTCCATGAAAGATGGAGCGAAAGAAAACTAGAATCTCCCCAACTTACAAATGTAACAGAAAGATGAAAAGATTACCTCAATTATCTTACTTTGTAGATCCTCTCCAAGAACATCAACCTGCAAACCATTACTTCTTAGAGCACGTATAGCACAGCCTTGAAGATGCCTCAAAGGATGCCTCATTCCAACCACAACTCTTCTGATTCCTGCCTAATCTACAGCATCAATTATCTCATAAGTAATCACAGCCTAGCAAGATTAATTTTTTTTGCTCATTCAAGTAAAAAGTTAAAAACTTTACAAGCTAACCTGAACAAGAGCAGAGGCAGCAGCATGGTCTCCGTGACAATCCCCGCACTCCATATTGAGATAAGCAGTAGCTCCTTTGCTCAACTCGCCAGCGGCTTCAACAGCTTGTACCTCTGCAGGCTTAGCCCCTTGAGCGTAAAGATACCCCTCCCCGGCTACATTTCCAGAAGCGGTGGTAATGACACAGCCGAAATTCGGGTGTGGGGAGGTAAAGCCCGCAGATTTGTCGGCTAACTCAGCTGCGCGTCTAATGAAAGTCGCATCCTTTGAGTGGAAATGATAGGAATTGTTGTTGTTGTTATAATTAGAAGAGGCTTTGCAGACCACAGAAGAACAAGGATAGCAGTTCATGCCTAAAGAGGTGGCCATGGTCGTGAGTAGGCTCATTCTCTCCAACCGATCAAGGTTCTTCTTCCTGTTGTCTAGTACATGAGGAATTGCAGCCACATGGAGGGAACTCTTTATCATTCACAGGTAAAGGATGGGCCTTTGGATGATAGAAATAGCTGAGTGAAATCGAGAAAGCTGAACATAAGTCATCATCTTCTAAACAGAATTTTTGAATGTGAACAAGGGGTGAGCAATGGTTGGACCGGTCAAACAAACCAAAGAAAGGACTTTCTGAAAAATACAAACTGAATCAAAAGTTGAAGTCTTGTTTCAGTACATCCAGTTTTAAGAAGAAACTTACAAGAAATAAAGAGTTCACTACACATGTAAGCTCATTACATACTTCTCAAGCTCCACAGTTAAGAAATGACCATCCAAGAATCAAATTCAATTTCTTTTCTCTTTTGCATACACCACTAAAACATTTTTCCAATACCAGTGTATTAATTATTTCTATTTTTTAATGAATCAAAACAACAGAAAAACATCAACTTGCGAACCCAAAAACAAAATGAACAAAGAAGCAATGAAACGAATTCATATCCTCAACTACAACAGTAACTATGAATGAAAGGAGAAGAACAAACCTGGATTAGGGTGGGAAGCGTGATAGGCAATTAATAGGAGCAAATGGAATTCGATTAGCGAGGATGTGAGTAAGACTGAGAACGTAAAAAGATCTCAAGGAACGCTGTCGGAGAGGACAAGACAATGAGAGTGGCGTGGATGAGCAATAAGAGTAGGGATGTAGAATCTGGATTATCTACTGAGCTGGATAACTACTATAGTCGACCCTTCTAATGGTTTGAACAAAATAATAGCTTTTGGTATCCAAAGGCCAAAGCCGGGTGTCCTTGGGGGTGGAAATTGCATTTAATTAGCTAAGGTTTACGGTCTGATTAGGATGCAACAAGGAAATGAAATGAAATGAAATGAAATGAAAGGATGAAAATAAGGAAGGTGCTCGATGGAAACATAAACGATAATGTTTTACAGTGTTTGGAAAGAAGATGTAACTTTTTAAAATAAAATAAATATTAAAATATTAAACTATCCTTAAAAATTAAATATAATTATTAAATATTAAAAATTTAGGGTTATATTTGTAACAAGTCACCTTCATCCCCTCACATCCCACCAATTTGGTGTAACGATGACAAAGAGATGAAGCGTAAATGAAAGGATAATCATCATTTCTAGTACCATCCCTTACAATTCTCTCAAAAACTTCCTCCCAAGCAAGTCCTTAGGCTTCGAATGAGAGTTTTTGAAAGGAGAGCTATGGAAATTATTTGAATTCTAATATTTGTTAAAGAATTTTATTTGTGGAATTGAATGGAAGAGAAATTAATTTATTCCATTTTCCTTTCAATCTCTTCGTTTTTACTAAATTAGTGAAATTTGAAGATAACATATCAATTTGTTCTTAAAAACTTTACTTTTCCATCAAGATATCACTAACTCCTCACAGACATAAAAATTTAAATTCATATTCATTCCGTTATAATTCTATCCCCCACTCTATTCCATTCCTTTAAAAATTTTCAATACTTTACTCCCAAACAAAACTTTAAGAAAAAAATTTAACCGCAAACATTCTTTTTAAGAAATTGGCAAAAGAAAACTTTAACTCGACCCATCCAGATCGAAAAATCCTCTCTCACTCGTGAAAATTCTCTCAGATACTCGCCCAAGTTAGAACCGTTCAAAACAATTTTAAGTACCGTTCTTAAACAAACTTGTTTAGTTGCATGCTTATTTCAAACACTATTAGCATCGTTCAGCGCATCACAAGTTGCTTTTATCCTTTTCAAAATCAAGAAACAGGTGCTAGTTTGTAGTTTCTAGCACTCAATTTTACATGTGATGACAAATTTAGTTAGACAAATTTTCTGATTTAGTAGTGAAAATGTAATTACAAAAGAATTATGGTAGATATTAAAGATTAACCCGGTTGAAAAATAGTATTAGTTTCCTTCAATAAATTCTTTCAAAAGAACATACCTTCAACATACAACAGCTCATAATAAACTATAGAAATGAATTCCAAAACTTAGGTTACACATAACAATGAACTTGCCAAGAATGCCATAAAATCATGGCATGCAAAGAAATGCGTTTACAGATTGAAACAAAACACAGAACTCGCAGCACAGATCCAGCCACAGTGCAAGAAGATACAATAGTGCAACATTTTAGTACCATTTATTTTTTGACAAGTCAGATAACCACTCCATAAGACGGGTATAAACCGAATACAACCAGCCTGGCATTCCACAAGTTCATATCTAAGTAACAGATCGAAATAAAGGAAAAAAAAATATAGAGCGAATTTTGCAGGGCACCACATGGAGACTATTCTTCCTCCTCTGCCTCTTCCAGCCAATTAACAAACGGCTCCAGGGCCTTCACAAAGGTTTGCCTATAACAAGGTACGTATTTCATTAGCGCCGTTTTCACAAAACAAAGGGGAACAGAAGGGGAACGAAAGGGTATACCTGCCCTTGGGGTTAGTTCCTTTGGTGAACCAGTGAAGAATGGTGTCTTCGGCAAGCACATCTTGGTCGTAAAGGGATCTTATGATCTCGGGGAACAGCTTCATCAGTTTCGCATCTTCATAGCACTGCATCTGAACCTTGTACATCAGTTCCAGCTCCAGTTTTCCATTGGTGCAGAACGTATTCAACAGTTCTGCCCATGTCTTCACCTGCATGCATGCATTCACACTACTCTTTCAGTCCACAACAGCTATCTCAGAATATTAATGAGAGCAGCAAATCTTAGTTACCTGGCGTAAAGCTGAGTTGGCGTTCTGCTGCTGGTTCTTTCCAGACCACTGGACAGCATCCATTAACACGTCCCACAGCACACGCACAACCTCTATCTCAGGAAGCTTGGCTTCTTTGACCTGCTGCTTCACATTCTCTATCACCTCTGATATATCGACCTCCGCTGCTATTTGGGCCGTTACTGCTGATTTCATGTCCTTCAGCCGCACCTCGAACATTTTCTTCTCATTGTATTCCACCAAAGGTATCAATCCTTCCTTGCTGCAGTACAAAGAATTAGGAAAATTGATCATTTAAACGTGCAAGTAAAAGGAAAATTCAAAAGCTACACGCAATTTGTAATACATATTGGTTGTTGGAATCGTATTTTAGGGAACTTTTCAAGAACTTTGACATGTTACCTGTTGCTCAGTTTACTGAGAAGAAGCTGCTATCACTAAAAGTGAACAGTTATTTATCACTTTCTTAACAAAAGCTCAGAGCAATCCTTTTCTCAAGGTAATTTGCACTTGTTGGGGTTGGCACGTAAAGTTCTCTCAAAAGTTATAAACATGATGAACGGGTATTTCAAAAGACAAACATAACAGGGTTATAGCAGAATACAAAGAGACGAAAGTCTCCACATGAATAGCACAACAAATGTAGTTGCTTGTACAACTCAAGAACACAAGAAGAAAAAAATAAGTTAAATAACCATCTGTAAGCAAAGCCACTGGTTTGATAACTAGACCTTAAAGCTTCTTCAAAATTGAACTATATCTAAACTGTTGAGAAAATGAGAGAGTTGCTGGCCACTGCAAAACAGACAGACAATCTAGGTCCATGCCAGTTTTAAGCTAAATCTGATGCTAAATAATTTCCACTTGGGAAACAAAAGGCAAATTCCAAACTCTCTTATAACAACAATACTAATGCAACAATCCACAGAAGATGCACACCAATCAATCCACAACTTAAAATCATATCACAGGCAACCAAAAAGCAAAGTCAAAACTATCATCGTAAGGCAAAAATAGGGAAGGGGAGAAAACATACGTGAAATGTTCAGAGAAACCTTCATCTGTGCGCTTTCCAGATGGGAAGAATTCCAGGAGATTGTCTTCCACTTTGCCACGTTTGAGGATAGAAATCAGATCATCAAGGCTATTATCAACCAGATACTCCTTAAAGAAGTCAGTAATGAATGTAAGAACTATTCCCTTGGCCACAAGATTATCCTTGAGCATTGGCTGGAACACGGTCTCAGGCGGGAGCCCAGATAATTTCTGGGAGAAAGCAAGAGCTGTGAAGATCGCCAACTTCTTCCTCTCATTTTCCTCAAACAGTTCCAGCGACTGGAGGAACCTTCGCATGACATTTTCAAGGTTCTTGATGAGAAATGGCCTGCGCCGCAAGATCTTTTGTATGTAGATGACGGATGGTATGATGAATTCACGCTTTGGCTCACAGTCTATTATAGAGTAAGAATGGCGCTCCCCCTCATCAGGTTTTGTTGTGCCAGGTTGTGTTCGACCTCCTGTGAAAACAACCTGCAACAAGCACCACGAAACGATCCTCATAAATTAATCAAGAAATCAAATAATCCAACAATTTGAATTATCAGCTTAATGACTTACCTCAAAGAAGGTGTCACCGTATCTTGAGAAGTTAAGGTCTGCAGACTCGATGCTCTTGGCAATAAGTTCCTGTTCATAGCGAATTTGGGAAGTTCAACCAGATTAAAAAAAACCAATAAAATAAAGGTAGAATTAAAAAGAGATAGGGTCAATTCAGAAGAGAAACTAACCAAATCACCAGCATTATCCAGATAAATCTGGACCACTGCATCAGCAAAAGCTGCAGGGTCCAGAGGGGCTGCAATATTCCGTTTGCGGGTCTTAATCCGCGTGCCACTGAACGCAGACAATAAATATCAGGCAAAGTAAGAAGTTAACATACGAAGAACACAGAACTAGAAATGTGCTCCCTTTGCAATGGGAAGCGCTTAAATCGTACATGTGAGATAAGCACTGTTTCAGTTTAATATATACCCCAGAGATTCCAACACCGTAACATGACTATGAAGTATGAATAAACGGGGAAATGATCAACATAAAAGGTCGGTATAAACAGCCAATTAGCAAAATATAATTGCTCCACAATCTATTAACCAGAGGATAACTAAGAAACCTCAAATCCCACCCTAACTCCATTTTAGTTTCTTTTAGAAACGGCAAAATCATATGAGAAACGGAATTTTCCATATTTTTTGTAAGGGTTTGCATGAATAAAAACAAGTTCGTAACAAAAGCTTTATAAAATATGAAAGAAATCACCACGTGTTGATAGATAAAAACTTAGTTCTTAGTTCTTACCCGAGAGTGGGTCTCTCCTTTGAGCTGCAAAACAGAAAGGGGAAAGAGAAGACAATCAGCAGCAAATCTCAATTTCACTTTATTCTGAGCAAAAATGTGAACGAAATATCATTACGTCACACATCATGTAGCATAAACAAAATGACACAAAAGTTTCCCCCTTGATGCTCTACTGGGTCAAACACCAAATCCACAAGCTTTTAAGAAACTCAACTGAAGAACGATTGAACATAGATACAGGTAACAATCATGTATAATAACTCGTCTAAAACCCTAATTAACAGCAACACGAAAAAACAACCGAATCAAAATCTCGTGAAGAAGCTAAGTATCATAAAAAGAAACCTAACAAACACAATATAACAACTTTCCCCAAATAAAGATCAACAATACATCAGCGGAAACAAGAAAAAAAAATGAAAAAAGAAATGATCTTGGAGTGAAAAACAGTTTGAAAGAAACGGATCCGTTAATACACACAAGGATTAAAACAAAAAAGAAGCCCAAAGATCAAAATACAAGCATATGAAACAGGAACATGCGTAAAGCTTATATAATTGAGGGAGAAAGACGGGAAAAGAGGGATACCTCATAAACCACGATGATAATGGATCGGAGTAGCGGCGAGACTCTGGTGGAGAGAGCGAGAGAGAGCCCGATTGGCGATAATATGAGAGAGAGAGAGAGAGAGATTGTAAAGCGGTGGAAGGGAAACTGATAAGTGTTTGTTCAGAAAAGAAGTGACTTATTTAACAAGCAAAAATGAAAATAAAATGAGTCCTTTTGAAAGTTTTTCTTCTTAGAAAATAAGACTATCATAACACACGAGCGGTTGTCAATGTAAACTTATAGTTATAAACTATTTAAAACTTATTTCATTCAATTCAAGATACCATTTAAAAGCTGCACGTTCATAGTCACTGATTTTGGCTGAATAGTCCACTGACCTTTAAAACCAATGGTATCTATTGTATTCTAATTGATACATCTCTTAAAATGAAGGTGAAAAGTTTTGGATTCGAAACTCAACCTCTTCAAAATTTATGTTTATAATAAAAATGTTGCTCGCATCATACTACCTTATTATATCGGTAAAATCGCATATCACTGGTTATTCAGGTACGGTTCAATAAGAATGCCGGTATATAAAATTCACGAGTATAACATGTTCAGATTATAAAAATTGATATAATAATAAGCTAAAATATAATTATAGCACATAACTGTAATGATATAAAATGAAGGAGGTGTTTCTCAAAACTTTTCTAAAAGTCACTTATATCTTATAAGTGATTTTTTTAAGAATATAGTCTGACTTACTTTTAACTTCTGTCTTATTTTTAACTTTTAAGTTAAAAAAAAGTTATCAAAAACACTTCACTGTCTGTCTTATAAGTTAAAATCTCCTTAAAAGACACTTTTAAGTTAAAAGTTAAAAAGGAGAGGTTTTGAGAAACACCCCCATAATGTAATAACCTACTTTCTAGTACTTATATTACAAATATAAATTATTAATGTGTATTTATAGAAAAATTATTTTAAAAATTCATTGTCCGGTATAACTACCAGTTACATCACCGGTCATATCAGTAATACCGCATACCAGTAATTTCACCGGTTGAATGTCTGGTACGGTTATGAAAACACGGTGAAAGTTAAATTTGGTATAATATTTTTCAGTTTCTGCATATAACCTAACACTTGTATGGTGGGTAGCATGTTGGATCAATTTAACATAAATATTGGGTTCATGTTCAGATACAATTTGGAGGCCCTGGTTTTGGTCGAACAGAAATGAAATATCTCAACAGTATGCTCTAAAGCAATGAAAAGGATGCACATAGTGACAACCGGATATCAACTTGAAGGAACTGGAAATTGCTCTACTGAAAGAGGTTGTAGATGTCAAATTGAATATTCAAAAATGACAATTTACACAACATAATTATTCATGATACCCTTTAAGTTCACAAATTAACATATGGTTGTCAAACTACAAAATACAAAGTTTAATCTAATTAAGATGATCAAATCCAAAATCAAACTCAAATTTTAATCAAAATATCTATTTTTAACAAACTAATCAAATC
>CATIWQ010452207.1:0-11324 GCA_949673415.1 Euphorbia schlechtendalii | reverse complement strand
GAAGTGGATTCATTTTGTAAGGGTAAGCCTCTGAGTTCCTAGAACTGCAATTCCCGTGTTTTCCGCGTTTAATTGCTTCTTCTGATCTCATTTGTAAACCTAGTATTTTAATTACTTTTATTTTATTTCAACTGTTGTAATTCTTCTTCATCTTTTTCTTTATTAAAAGGAGATGTATATTAGAACACCCCCACGAACGGAATAAAACATATTCCCTGATAACAGACCTCACCTATTGCCATGCAAGCATTTTCATTAATTAAAATGAACAACCAATGTGCTAATAAAATGGACGGTTTAATTTAAACAACAAACACAATATCATGATTGATTTTTTTAGGCCACACGGGCCTCGCTAAATTCAAAATCGAACATACGTGCTATCCCCTATGCTAACCTTTGTGGATGCAGCTAGATTAGGATTTGATGTATGTTTAGGATTTTAATTTTCCTTCAGGTATCCCAATTTCATTTTTTTGGGAAATGTAATTAATAGGTTAGCGGGCGGTTACATCCCCCGGTTTTTGAAGCCTTATAATTTTCATTTTTCGCTTTTACTCTCCGCATTTACTTACTATTTTGTGCATGGTTTATTATTTCGTATCGTGGATGGTTTATTAATTTCGCCATATGTGAATCATGCATATAAAACTAAAAATGACCTAAGTGCGAATATGCACAATTAAAAGAATAGGATTTTCTGTAGATGTAATTTAATGTGATCCAATGAGAAATAAGCAACTTATCCCAGACCCGAATCTCTGTGTCTTAGTGGGCTGTCCCCCGGACATTAAGCCTCATAGGACTCTAATTCCTAGAAAAAGCTAATCCAGGTGGCGACTCCACACTAAGAGATGGCGGATTCGGGTTCGAACCGATCTAAAATTATTTTCGCCTTCTCTTTCACCCTTTTTTCATCGGGTCCCCGACTCGGTGCACCTTTTCATAAACACCGCAGTGGACTGCGCCTCTCACCTCCGCCCGCTCACGGCCCACCGCTCCGTGTCGCCCGCTCACAGTCATCTATCAACTTCCACTTTATCATCCCATGATTTCCAATCCAAGGTGATTCTATCAACCCCAATGCACCTGACTAGAAATCCATACTCGAAGAAAACGTCCGTAGTTAATTTCAGAATATCGTCTTCATCAGTAAAGACTTCAGTGGCGTATGGCATTCTCCCAATCTGGCCCAATGAATTTGCCATCCGTTCGACACCCGTATTCCATCATTCCAGGATTTTACATGGCAGACATGAGTGTCTCCATCATAATCCCTAAAATATCAATAGGTATGCCATCCCAAATTGCTTCCAACACAAACAAATCTTCAGGAATGACAAGATCAAAAGTTGACTTGCCAAACAACGCTCCACTTAAGTAAAAGTGTAACGCGAGCAAACAAGGGTCATGAATCCACCAGCTATAAGCAGATTCTTATTTGTACTCAGTTTGACCAGTGAGGCAATTCCATGTTGGTAAGGGATCCCATCCAGGAAGCATCTTGTTATAGCAATCCCTTGGAAATCCCATATACTTTTCCAACGCTTGCTGTGTCAACTTCTTTCCCTTGATGATGATAGACTAAGCAGTTCTTCCTGACATACTTCCATACCAATGTGACCAACATTTCCATATAGTTATTCACACTGTTTCCTAGAGTCATATTTGAGTAGATGACAAAGTTTAGCATTCTCAGATAATACATAACTCTATCATAAACACCAAGGTTGATGAAGTTGTTCCTATGGATAGTATAGGAACTTTTATATTCAACCTCCTTAATAACTTCAAAACGATCCCCTTCTTCTCTAGAATGGATCGGGAATGGAGCCTCGTACCATTCCTGGAGATTTGTTGGCGAAACTAGGTTGGATTTGTTTGCGATAACCACTATGAATGAAAGAAAAGTTTGAAAGAAATGAAGTAGTTTCAGATCTAGAATAGATTTGTGCTTTGAAAGGTAGAAATTCAGATTGTACAAGTGAGAATTTAATGAGCACTTCGCACATCAATTTTATAGGGGTTGGTGGAATAATTGTCGAATAACTACTAAGTTATCACACAAGTTGCGATCGTGATTATATGTCGCGATCATGAGTTACAGAATTTGAGAAACAGAAAGTTTTTAGAAGGGATTCACGTGCGCGAATGGGGGTCACGAATGTGAATAGGAAAAATAGAAGAATTTCTTCTATTTATAGAGAATTTAGATGTAATAATATGACATATCACCTCCAAGATGATTATTTCATATTCTTTTCACATCTAAGTTAGGATTGACAAATTATATAGTTTAGGAAAGAAACAAATAGATATATTAGGAAAAATATACAGTATTCTCCAAATTTTTTATCTCTAAGAACTCACTTGCCTTCCCCGGCAACGGTGCCAAAAACTTGATTGCAAGGTTTTTACTATACTAATTTAGAGGGCTTATATTCGGTGATGATGCCAAAAACCTTATTCCCCACTCTTCTACCGATAAGATAAAAGTTCAAAACACGAATAGGTGTTATCAATACCGCTTATCTAAATAGAAAGATGGTGACCACTAAAAGTATACAGTTTCGATGTGGTTTTAAAAGATATCGATCCCACAGGGAAGGGATTCGATTCTAAAGACCAACTAGAGTTACGGGGTAAATGAAAATAGGTAATTTTGATAGAAGAGTTTGGATGATAAACAGATGTGAATAGATAGATGTATGAACAAACTGGAGAAGATGTAAAATATATAGATTTTCCCTAAGAACAAGTTTAACAAAGAAACATGCAAAATCATCAAGAATATTTTGTACACCAAATAACTTCAACAAATACGGTTCTAGACTCCCTAATATTCAATAATTCATTGCAGAGCAACACATGAGCTGACTTTTCTAAGTCTAGGGTAAATGAATTATGACACTTATAGGAACCTGGATAACAATATTACTATGCTTAGTACGGGCCTCTCTCACATAGCCATATTTAGTAAGTTACCATTCCAAAAATGTTGGCTCACTAAACAGCGTTATAATCACAGATCTAGTGATTATGCACAATCTTGTTAACCTTGAAATCAGTCTTAAAGTTAACTCGAAAGCATATAACTTGATTAATATAAATGACGTAAGACAAAATACTCGTTATGACACATAGACATATCATAAATTTTGAAATAGAAAGTATAAGCAGAAAACAAAGTAAAGTTGTAAGGTATGCAAGTGAAAGCTAAAGTTGATCAAACCGTATCCCCTTTTTAATGGGAGTCGTCAATTCCCGCAATTCCTCCATCTACTTTAAATTCGGTCTCGACTTGTACAGAACCTCCACTAGGATGCTATTCTTTGTGAATTTTAAATAAAAGAATGTTGAAGAACAAAAACTTTATTAACAAGTTCTTTGCAATTACACTCATACAACAAATGCTCGAATTTGTATAGAAATATAGTGATCGAAATAGGAATCGAATCATTTATACATTTTTCTCGCTAAGAATTTGAACGTAGCAAAATCTAGATATTTTCACTTTCTATCTATACACGCACACTACTATACATTACCCACCATGCATGTCATGAAATTGGTGTGATTTGAACCCTATTTATAGAGTGTGAAGGGTTGCATATATCCAAACGAAGAGTGTGTCCATTGGCGAAGAGTTGCATCACTTCAATATGATTGGATGCAAAGACTCATCCTCATCCACAATAGAAAGGCGTCTTTTCATGATTGGTTAACTTCCAAAAGGTGTCTTTTCGGTTGGTAGTTGATGGCGGTTGATAGTTGTTATCTGGCGGTTGGTAGTTGAAAAGAGATAATAAATAACCGTCACAAGTCACGATCGCGAATTACATGTCGCAATCGAGACTAATGGTTAACAACTTTTTGTTTTGAAGAATAACAAGTCATGACCGTGAATGGGGGTCACGACCATGAACAATGCTTTTTCTTTAAAATTCTTCTTGCAACTTTATCGATCTTCGAGCTTCGATCCTAAGCCAAATCCTTGTGTCCCACGCATCTTTTTGTACCTTTTTCACTCTTTTTACATAGAATTCCACTTTTGATAATTTTACTCTCAAGATTTACCTAGTTTCTGCATTTGCATAAAAAATAACTACGTACCACGTGAAATCTTTTATATGAAGTATAAAATGAAACAAAAAAATATCATTTTATGATTGAAAATGTCATGATAATAAGTGTAAATATACACTTATCAAGCAACAACTGGAGGATTATGGTATAAAGTCAAAATGCCTTGAAGTAATGTGTGATAATAAAAGTACAATTGACCTATCCAAGAATCGAGTTCAAAATGGCATGATGGAGCATGTCAATATAAGACATCACTTCATAAGGGAATATGTGCTAAGGGGAGATATCAAACTGGAGTATGTTCCATTAGATGAACAGCAAGCTAACATATGCACCAAACCATTAGCCAAGGAGCAGTTCAATGTTCTAAGGTAGCTTATTGGAAAAAATCAAATCTCAACTCAGCCGAACAAGGTAACAAGTATTTCACACTGTCTATATTTTAATGTAACGTTGTGAGATTTAGTTTTACTATTAAAAACTCAAAATCCACTTTATCCAAAGGGTGTTTTGAATTGGAACCATCAACGATTAAACTCACTATTTTACTATATCGATTAAACAATTGTTAATCTCAGCGTTCATTTTGATCTTGTGTTGTGTGAGCACCACGTATCACAACAACTTGAAGAGGTCTATAAAAGCTGTAATTTGATGAAGAGAGAGGTTACTTGCAAATTTGAAATCTCAATCATTTCTGCAAAAAAGAACCCTGTTGAACACAAGTTAATAGTACCTCATTGTACTTCAAACATTTTGGAAATAACAAACTAGCTCGGATAGTGAAATTAATTGATTACTAAGTATACTCTTACTTATGAAGTTTACTTGAGTTTGTTTAAGGAAAAATAACTCAGTTTACTATGTAATTAATTAAGTTACGGCTTAGAGTAAGAAAAGCTGAGTTGAGCTTAGTATTACATAGTTTATGAGATATTTACTCAGCTATGCTGAGTTAGCTTTTTGTAAGAAAAGCTGTATATCTTTGACACTAAGAGAATTAAATGACACATGTACCACTAACTATTTTTGTGAGAAACGGAATATCCCTTTGATGCTTTCAAGATAAAAGGTGTTGAAATTAATGAAGATATTCCAGTGATCCTCACAAACAAAAGGTGTTAGTATGGAATGTTGGAGATTCCTCAATAAAGTCCAAGATAAAAGGAATCTTCTAACATGCGCCACTTCTTATTATCTCCGCGCAACTCTGCAATGTCATCGACTCAATGAATTACAGAATCCCACGTTGCATCTTGCACGCCTCTCTATCAAAATGGATTGCTTGAAGACATACTAGTTTTTTACACTTTGGGATAACAAATTAATCTCATGCTTCAATGTTCAGAATCTCTATCTCTAAATGTCTTGGAATTTGTCTCCAATGGGAAAATTTGAAAGATTTGAAGAGAAGAGATATTGAAGAGCTATCAGGATAAGAAGTTTGCAACGGCTAATTCCAAGACCTTCAACTATAAATAGAAAACTGGAGCATACGTTCAAACTTGGTGAATTACCTCGAATTTCTCTAAGAGCTGAAACTCTGTTCAAATAATCCCAGCTTCAAGAAATTCCAAATCAAGAAATCAACAAATACTAATTATCAATATCTTTTTGTAATAGAGAGAATAACACTTAAGATTTAACATTGTAAAGGATTCAACATTAATTATAAGTTGAATTCCTGTGTTCAAATATTTTTGATAAATCTAAGTGTCAGTTTAGTAACTGTACCTAAACCGAGTTTGAGAGATAGTTAGAAATGAGGGTACTTTTAGTAATCATTTCTACCCATTGTAAAGGATTCTCCACCTAAGGAAGGAATGAATCACTAGTGGATTAAAGCTCGGTAGGCTAAGGGCCAAACCAGGATAAAATCTCGGGTGTAAAAGTTCTAACCTTATCTGAGTTCCTTTATTGCATTTATCTCATTCATCATTCTTTCTATTTCCGAGCTGAGTAAAGTACTTAGCAGTGATTGAAGATAAATTGTGCTAGCAAAGCTGAGCAGTTTATTGTTTTTAGACCCAGCTCAGTACGATAAACTCAGCACTCATCTAAAAACATAACTTGGTAAAATATTTTTACATATCTTAGAAAAGAAACCAAGAACTGAATTCATCCCCTCTACTATTTATTTAAGCTATTTAGTTATAACAATTGGTATCAGAGTAGTGCTTAGCTTATAGAGTAATCGTCTTTGAGTTAATGATCCCACATGGTTTACAACAGTTTCAGTTCCGACTCAGGACAGACTATCTTCCTCAAAGAAGGAATGTCTGTAACTAGGCCATCGTTGTTTGACGGTTATCATTACATATTTTGGAAAAATTGTAAGAAAAATTTTACACAATCTCAAAGCATGCAAGCATGGCTCCCTATTGAGCTTGACCCGTGAATTCCTGGTATGGTTAAGAATGGGCAACATGTACCAATTGATCTAGAAGACTATGATGATGTAGACTTAAAGCTTCTCAAAGAGAATGTTGCAGTTATCAATTACTTACACTATACACTAGATCTTACAGAGCTTAACAAGGTCTCGGGTTGAGGAACATCACAAGAAATCTGGAAGAAGCTAGAGCTTACCTAAGAGGGGACTAAGAAGGTCAAGGAGTCGAAGATCAATCTCATGCTGAGAGAGTATGAAATTTTCCAAATGGGAAGGGTATTCAAGTCATGAATAACAGGTTCATTAACATTGTTAATGAATTGAAGAGATTGTTCGAAGAATTCACTGAGGACGAATTGGTGAAGAAGATTCTCTGCATTCTTACCTTAAAGTGGGATGCCAAGAAGAGCATGATCAAGGAGGCTCATGATCTTAAAACCTACAGCTATGATGAGCTAATAGGTACCTTGCTAACTAAAGAAATATCCCTGAGGAAATATATTAATGACTCTGAAAGGTGTAGAGGCAAGGAAAGATAGGGCAAAGCCATTGTCCTGAAAGTTGATTCCTTTGATGAATCCACCAATTGCTATTCTGATGAACAAATGGCCCTTCTAACCAGACATTTTAAACACTTCATGAAGAGGGATGGGAAATTCAACAAGAAGAAATTCCCCGCTAAAATTAGCACCGGTGAGGAGCTAAGGAAGGTTCCAAGAAGGAATACATCAAAGACATCAAATGCTTTGGCTGTGAAGAAAAAGGCCATATCCAGCTTAGCTATCCAAAGACCAAAAAGGATAGATACAAAAAGAGGTTTGCAAAGAAAAATGAGGCTCTTGCTACCACCTGGAGTGATTTAGAAAAATCTTCACCTTTTGATGAAGAAGCAATTGATTCCACCAACCTCTTCTTGATGGCAATTGAGAATGAAAGGGGTGAAGGCTCAGCATCTACTTCAAATAAAAGTGAAATTGCTACTGACTCTAAAGCTGAGCATAGCAAAGGGAAATCTCCTCAAGATGAGGTACATTCTCAAATTCCTTTGTCTATTGAAAAGTTCGCTTAAGTACTCTTTGATTTCATGAAATTGACTAATAAGTCAGCAAAGAACATCAAAGAGCTAGTGAGGCAAAGTGAAGATCAGAAAGAAACTATTGCTTCCTTATCTCTTGATATCTACTTTCTTCAAGAAAAAGTTAAGTATCAAGATTGTAATGTTTGCAATCTCACTAAGCGATTAGATGAGTTATCTACTGAGATAACAGCTTTGAAGAAGGAACGGGTTCCTCCTCTAACCAACAGTCAAACTTCGAGTAACCAAACTCACAATTCTAAGAGGAAGAATTCCTCTAAAAGGATGAAAGCAAGCTAGCCCAAAGCAAAAATGGTGTGTGGTTTTTGCGGAAAAGCTAAACATGATACAGTTCTCTGTAGGCATAAAAATGGTTATTATGATGAGTACGACTGGAGTAACTTAAGCACTATTAACAAGGGAGGACCAAACTCAAGAGTATGAATACCTAAGAAAATGTAATTATTTTGCAGGTGAGCCTTAGATCTGATGATGAATCTAGAATGTGATATATAGATAGCGGATGCTCAAGGCATATGATAGGAGATGAAAGTCAGTTCATCTAATTGGAGTGCAAAAGAAATGGAAGAGTCAGCTTTGGAGATAACCAAAATGTCAAGATTATGGGTTGTGGCACTATGGGTGTCTCCTCTTCAATCAAAGAGGTTTCTCTGGTCAAAGGAATAAAGTTTAACTTGCTTAGTGTAGCCCAGCTTTGTGACAAAGGCAGGAAGGTTACATTCAACTCAGCAGGTTGCTCAGTTATTAACAATAAGACTAACTCAACTATACTCATTGCTCCTTAAATCAATAATGTGTATATGATTGATTTATCCCCTGGATCCAATAAATTTTATCTTGTATCTAAGGAGGATAATTTATGGCTTTGGCATAGAAGGTTGGGTTATATAAATATGAACATTCTGTCCAAACTAGCCAAAAAGCAACTAGTTGTTGATTTACCTAGTATCAGCTTTAAGAAGGATAAACTTTGCTCAGCTTGCCAACTTGGTAAGCAAGTTAAGAAATCATTTAAGTCAATTAATCACGTAGTAACTACGCGGCAATTGGAGCTCCTCCATCTAGATCTTTTAGGTCCAGTTTAGCCTGTGAGCTTGGGTGGTAAGAGATATTCTTTGGTGGTTGTGGATGACTTCATGAGATTCACTTGGGTAGTCTTGCTAAGTAGCAAATACGAAATATATGAATCTTTTTTCAAACTCATTAATCTGATAATGAACGAAATAGGAACTAAAATCAATAGAATCCGAAGTGATTATGGACATGAATTCGAGAACTTTCATTTTGAAGAATTATGTTCAGCATATGGTATTGACCATAACTTCTCTTCTCCTTATACTCCTCAACAAAATGGGGTTGTAGAAAGGAATAATAGAACAATAGTTGAAATGGCTTGATCCATGTTGATTCATAACAATCTACCAATGTTCTTTGGGGGAGAAGCTGTTAACACAACCTGTTATGTCTTGAAAAGGGTTTTAATGCACCCAATTCTAGAGAAAATACCCTATGAGCTATTGCAAGGGTGCAAGCCTAAGATTGGTCATCTTAGAACATTTGGTTGTAGGTGCTTTATTCTTAACACCAAAGAGTAGCTAGGTAAGTTTGATCCAAAAGCTGATGAAGGTGTCTTTCTAGGATACTCAACTAATAGTAGGGCATATAGAATATATGTCAAAAGAACTTGCCTATTAGAGGAGTTTATGCATGTAGATTTCGATGAAACTAACAATGCAGATAGACATCCATCTGATGAAGATGAAGGAGTAACCCAGTAAGCAAATCCACTCAGCATGACACTCTCTGTACTACCCAACCCAGCACAAGAACCTGAAGTTGAGGAAGTCAAAGAAGATGATGATCTTTCAATCAAACTCAATGATGATGAAGATTCCACCTCAGCAATCGATTGCAGATCCTCCAACTGATGATCCAAGTCTACTAAGGGAGATTAAAACTCATCGCAATTATCTGCTCGATAGCATTGTTGATGATGTTCATAATCTAGTTATGATACGAGGTCAATTTAGTAGGATGATGAGCTATCTAGCTTTCATCTCATTAATTGAACCCAAGAAGTTCAAAGATGTAGAAGTAGATGATTATTGGATGATAGCTATGCAAGAGGAGCTGGATCAATTCAAGCATAATGATGTTTTGGATCTAGTTCCTAAGCCTAAAGGAAAATCAATCATCGGCACCAAATGGTTTTTCAAGAATAAGCTTGATGAAGATGGCGTTGTTGTTAGGAACAAGGCCAGGCTTGTTGCTCAAAGCTATAATCAGCAAGAAGGAATCGATTATGATGAGTTTTATGCTCTTGTAGCCCGGCTTAAGATATTCGAGTCTTGTTTGCTTTCGCATCTCATATGAACTTCAAATATTTCAAATGGATGTTAAAAGCATTATGAGCGAATGACACAAAAGCGATGGACCGAGAGCGTGTTGAGATGAGAGGAGCCGTCCACCAGGGTGTTTTTGGTGAAAATAAAATATCAGGTCGGGGACCCAAAAGGTTTAAAGGAGAAAGAGAAATAGATTTAGATCATCACAACCTGAAATTTCCATCTCTTAGTGTGGAATCGCCACCTGGATTAGCTCTTCCAAGAATTAAAGTCCTATGAGGCTTAACGTCCAATAGACAGCCCACTAAGACACAGAGATTTGGGTTCGGGATAAGTTGCTTACTTCCTATTGGATCACATTATATTACATCTACGAGAAACCACGTTTCTTAATTATGCATATGCGTACTTATGTCATTTTCGTATTCATAATGTATGATTTAACATCCATGCAGAAAGCAATAAATCCATACATAAAGCAGTAAATAAATGCGGAAAAGTAAAGATTAAAAATTACAAAACCTCAGGGAATGCAACTTCCCACCTAATCTATTAATTACATTTTCTCAGAAAAATGAAATTGTAATACCCAAAGGAAAATGAAAATCCTAATCATACATCTAACCTGATCTACCTACATCCAAAAAGGTTAGCACAATATATAGCACAACATTTGCACTTATATTCGATCTGATTTTGGCGAGGCTCTTGTAGCCTTAATTAAAATATCGATGATTGAAAATTATTATTTAGAATTAAGAAAATTCATTTTATTAACACATTGGTTGCTCATTTTAATTAGTGAAAATGCTCGCATGGCAAGAATGTGAGGACTGTTATACAGGAATAATTTTTTTATTCCCTTCGTGGGGGTATTCTAACAAGAATCTCCATAAATTATCTTGAAAAGAAACAGAAAAAGAGTAAGAAGAATTACATGATACAATAAAAATTACATAATAAAAGAATATACAATTAATCATAGGCCAACATGTAGAATAAAATAGAATACAGAAAACAGGAGAAAAAACAACTCTAGGAACTTAGAGGCTTACCCGTTCAATGAGAATCCACTTCGATATATCCGCTTGATCCTCGGGAGCATTCCTCATTCATCTTTAACTTAATTTTGTGATTAAAAAGAATTCAGAATTAAAATATGTCTTTAGTCCGAAAAGAAATTTTGGAAGAAGGTCATTGCAAAAAGTCAGAATAATTTATATTTTTCTCTGAAAATTTTCGGTCCCCCTTTCCTACTGAAAATTCCCCCTATTTATAGGGGGAACATTTAATTGTACCATTTAAATGATATCATTAAATGGTTTAATTTCCTTTTTTCCATTAAGTATTTGGACCATATTATGGTACTATTCAAGTACCATTTTTATTTCCTACATATATATAT
>CATIWQ010452149.1:0-11101 GCA_949673415.1 Euphorbia schlechtendalii | reverse complement strand
TTAAAATCTTTAATATTTTGTAAAATTTATTACAATCAAGTATATAAAATTAATAGTATAAAATATAAAATTTTAAAATAGTTATAACTTTAATGTATAAATATGTAATAAAATAAATAAAATTATTCGTCGGGCTGGGTTTGGGCCGGCTTTGGTATTTATATAAAAACCAAGCTCGACCCATAAAAATTCGGGCTTTGACGGGCTCCGGCCAGGTTTTTGAAAAAAGGGTAATTAAACCATGTACCTAAAAAAATTAGATTTTATTGCTTTTACAATAATGAGAAATTAATATTTACTTTGTCATTTTATTAGATTCTTTTTTTTTATGCTTTTACCCTTATTCTCTTGTAACTACCATCTCTTTCCTATCTAATTTGAATTTTGCAACTTCAAACCTCCATATCTCACAAACCGTTGATTTTTTTGAATCGATGCTTTGAAATATTTTGTTCGTTTTAATTTTATCTTTAAAATGACATACACTTTGAATTTTCGAAAAAATAAAAAATTATCGCAATCTTATACGTAGTATAATGGCTGTATAATAAAATTCATAATTTTTCATGAAGACGTTATACAATGTATAAGAGTTGTATAATATTATTTAAAAAAGAATATATAGAATACATTATACCATTATTATATCATGTATAACGCATTCATGAAAAAACAGTAAAAAAAAGGTATTATACAACTATTATACAATGTATAAGATTACGATAAATTTTTTTTTTACTAGACAGTGAGTTTTGTTGTAAAAATAACCCCTATTATACCATGTATAAGAGCTTTCATATCAGGTTTAAAGTCTTCATATCATGATTTTTATGGGAAAATCGATCCTATTATGAACATAAAGGAGAAAAAAATCAATATAAATTCATTATACAACTTTACACCATTTATAAAGCACTCATGAAAATGCAGGAAAAAGGGTATTATACCACAATTATACACTGTATAAGATTGCAAAACATTAATTTTTTTTTCAAAAAAAACAAAGTGCATGTCATTTTAAAGATAAAATTAAGACGAACAAAATATTTTAATGCGTCGATTGAAAAAAATCAACTGTTTGTGAGATATAGACGTTTGAAGTTGCAAAATTCAAAATAAATAAGAGAAAAGGTAGTTGTAAAGGTTGACAAAGTTAACTTGAAAAAGGGTAAAACAAACAAATATTTCTTTTTTTTATATAAAAGAAAAAAAGATTTTTAATTTTTAAGTTTTGCAAAATTATAAATTTATAGAGCCTAAATTTTAATAAGAAAATATGATAAATAAAAAAATAACCCGTGAAAAAAAGTAAATGTCCAAGCCTGACCCGTGAAAACGGGCTCGATCGGGCGGTTAGTCGGACTTGTGTGTGAATAGGTCCGAAGGTATTAAAGTTTCATACAACCTGCAATTTTTACAATTTCCCCAGTTTTTAATAAAAGGAATTGGAGGTCGCGGTTGACGTGCTCTCCGATCATTCTACTCCGCACGTCTTTCCCTTTCCTCCGGTTTAATACTAGCTGCGGCAGCCGTATATATAACATCTTATCTCTGTGACTCTACCTCCGTTTCTTAATTCAATCCCTTGGTCTTTCTTTTCCCGTCATCTTCAAATCATTAAACCAGTCTCTTCTCTTTACAGTTTTATTCTTGAATTTCTCTTTGGCTTCAATTTGTTTTCCTAGATTTTGAAATTAGCGCTTCATCGCGTATAAGTTATTACAAAGGTGTTTCTCCAAACTTATGACTTGTGACTTATAACTTAAAAGTATTTTTTTAACTTTTAAGGAGTTTAAAAATAAGTAGTTAAGTGTTTCTGTAAAACAATTTTTAAGTCATTAAAAGTGTTTCTCAAAATTGAATTTTAAATCACTTTTAAGTTGTTGAATCTTAAAAAGACTATAAAGTATATGTTTTATAAAAGTATTGAATATAATATAGGGGTAATATTGTAATTTGTTTGGTCAAAAAGTAGATTTGAAAAAAAGTCACTTTTAAAAAGTAAGTATTACCTATTTTTTACTTTTTACTTAAAAGTAACTTTTTTAAATTGAAAAAAGTTTAGAGAAATACTAAAGTAACTAACTTTTAATTTAAAATTCTACTTTTAAATAAGTTTGACTAACTTTTAAGTTTAGAGAAACTTCCTCTTAATTGTAAATTCTTCTTCTATACAGCTGTAGCAATGAAAATTTCTAAGTGTTTTTCGTTATAGATTCTCCGAAAATTTAAATTTGATTTGAGGCCCATTTTTTATCAGGCCCACTGCATGACCTACTGTTTGGGGATTCAACTTTGAGAAGGGTAATAATCGTTGAGACGCTTAGCCATTGTTTCTGTCTGATCGTTTTGCGGAATATTGATTGATTGATCAGGTAATTCTAGGGTTTGAGATTTCATTTTGATTTTTTTTTTTGTTAATTCTAGGGTTTTGTTACTGATTTGTGATCAGGTTATTGTGTATGATATTAGTATTCTGGACGTTTGATTACTATTGTGAATGTTATATCTTCAGCATTTTATTTACAAGTTAGCTGCATTTATGATATTTGTTAAATTTTCGGCGAATTTCAGACACTCGTTCCCCAATCTACTGCTCTTTTTCCTTGCATCAATTTCTGACTTGTTTTGAAGTCATTTTTCTCATCTCAATTAAATTCTTTTAAAATACCAGATAATTCGCCACCAGTCTTTACTATACACATATTAGGATAGTGTAAGAAGGAATTTCATGTCTGCTGTTTAAGAAATCACAAAATGGAAAATCTAAAGTTTGTTGCTTATTATGTAATTACTTTGATTTTTAGCCGAAGCTGCAAAACCCTAAGTTTCCTTTCTAATGAATTTTGGTTGAAAATTTTGTTTTTGCTGCTTCTTTTACAGGAATTTGCCAAAAGGAAAATGATTATGTTGCTTAGATTATGTTAGGAAGGATATAAACAAGAGCTGCATCACACTTCATTCGGGTGCTGTTGATTCAAATTAATTAACTACATGATTTTAGCAATGGAAATTGAGGCTGCATGATGCTCATCTAATCTTCCGTCAGAAGCTCATCAAGTAATTACTTACCCGATTGAATTTTTTAGTATTCTTAATTCATTTACCTTGTAACTGAATATGTAGCAGTTTCAACTCGGTTTATATTTGAAAGAAACAAAGTAGATAGGTATTGCACATTTTTCATCTTTTCTAATCGATTTCAGATCTTATGATTTTTTATGCTAAGGTTTTGCTACTGATGCTAGGATGTTTTTATGCTGAATTTTAGTTAGTCTTTTTTTAATGCTTAGCCTTGTTTGGATCTAAAAGTAAACTAAGAAAAATTAGAATTAGTGTACCACACAGGAACCAAAAGGTAATTTAGGGAAGGTGAATTTGTTGGATTGAGATTTTGTTTCAATTTTTTTATGCTAGGGTTCTGCTATGGTTGACTTGTGGGGGAAAAATTCAGGCAGGTACTTGTTGTTGAATATGTATGAATTTATTTCTGTAAATGTGATGAATTCAGGAATGAAATTTACAATTATCTGTAGAGGTTGAGGCTCTAGGATGCTCATGTAATCCTCCATCAGAAGCTTATCAGGTAAATTCTTAAGATGATAGATACTTGTGAAAATTCCCAATTAGATTTTTTAGTATTCTTTCACATACATTTGCCTCATAACAGAATTTGTAGTAGTTTTAAGTTTATGTTTAAGAGAAAGAAAGAACGAACTTAAGTTGAAGCACCTTTTTTTTCTTTTTTTTGAAGAATTAGGAAACATTTTAAGTTTTGAGGTTCCTGAGGCTCGAACCCAGGACCCTCAGCTTCTTTCTCCACTTTGGGAGGAAGCTGTGGCCACTAGCACCTTTTTTTTCTTTAGATGGGCTGATAACTTAATATTTAATGTGTGGAAAAGGGTTAAGGGATCTGATTATTGTTTTTATACTCTATCATATCGTTGTGTTAGCAAAATTAATTAATTATCAGATTCCTTAAACACCAAATGTTTTCCCCAATATTCTATATATTGTTTCTATCAAACATATTGTCATAGCCTTTCATGCTCATGTATTTGTTTTAAGGTTTGGATTGAGTTGGCCAAGTGTTTGCAGCCATTTGCCACGAAAAGGAATTTGACAATCACATTCTCTAGTTTCTCACTAACCAAATGGCACATAAATATTGACTGTCTCATAATTGATACATTTATCATATAATTTTCTTGATCTAATTGACATACTGTTTAGAGTTGTTTCTTTGAACATATGGTTGATGGAAAGGGCAATAATGGAGATATATATGAGCTCACTAGAAAAGCTGATATTTTAGTTTGGGGCTTGAATATGAATCGCAAAATAGCGAGAAAATTCTCCTTCCCTGCATTTTGACTTCATTCTTCTATTGTATGGAGATCATATGCTTGTGAATGTCAACTTTATTCTTTGATGAATGTTTTTTGAGTTGAATTGAATCTATTCATATATAATTTTTCTACTACAAGTTGGGATTGAATGACACAATCCACATTTTTTTTTAATTTTAGGGTTTTTTTACTTATTTGTGATCAAGTAATTGTTTATAATATTCATATTCTTGACGTTTGATTTCTAATGTGAACTTTATACCTTTTAGCATTTTAGTTACAAGTTTGCTGCATTTCTGACATTTGTTAAATTTCCAGCGAATTTGACCCATACCTTAAATCTACTGTTCTTTTTGTTTTTCTTTCATCAATTTCTGACTTGTTTTGGAGATCGTTTTTGTTGTATTTTCATGTTATTTTCTCATCTTAATTTAATACTTTTAATTTTACCAGATTATTCACCATTAGTCTTTACTATTCTCATGTTGTGACAACGTAAGAAGGAATTTCATGTCTGCTGTTTAAGAAATCACAAAATGGAAAATCTAAAGTTTCTGCTTATCATGTGGTTATGTTGATTTTTAGCCGAATCTGCAAACCCTAAGTTTCCTTTCGAATGGACTTTGGTTAAAAATGTTGTTTTTGCTACTTCTTTTACAGAAACTACCATTATTAATTTCCTACATGATTTCAGCAGTGGAAATTGAGGCTCAATGATGCTCATATAACCCTCCTTCAAAAGCTCATCAGGTGATTCCTCGTCAAAATGTACATTGAAAATTTTTATTATTCTTTCATATACATAGCCTTGTAACTGGTTATGTAGTAGTTTAAACTTGGTTCATATTTAAGAGAAATAAAGAACATAGTTACTACACCTTTTTTTTGGCTTTATATGGCCTGATAAAATGAAATGTAATATGTGTTAAAAGGGTCAAGGGATCTGCTAACTTGAAATTAATTAGTTCTCACATTCACTCAAGACTCTAATTAGTTTCCCCAATATTCTATATCTTAATTAGTTGTTTTTATTGAAGATGTTTACCTTCACCTTTCTTCGTATATTTGTCTTGCTATAACTATATATGAATTTTCATATTATGTTAAATGATTAACTCTAGTCATACTACAGAGTTTTGTAATTGAAGATAAAACTGATAATGTGGATATATACAAGCTTGCTGGAGAAGCTGATATATTTCTTTCCCCCTGCATTATTAAGCAAACTATTCCTAAAAAGCTCTCATTGTTTCTTCTATTGCATGCCTGGGAATGTCAACTTCATTCCCAAGATGAATTCATTTTGAGTAGGACTGAACTTTTTATATTCACGACCACTTACGAGTTTGCAGAGAAGGTATATATGATACTTACATTAAAATGATATGGTTTTTTTAGTACTTGGCATAATATTTTTTCATTTTTTTTATTGTTCTACTATTTCACCATATAATGATGTTTTCTTGCAACTTAGTCCAGATTTGAAACCATTTATTCATAGCTGAACAAACACTCAACCTGTATTTTGCACTTTTTCTGGTAACTTTGGCTACTTTCCTAAGAAGCTCTTACTTGTTAAAAGAACTTCTATTCTATTTCACCATATAATGATTTTTTGCATTCATTTTCTATATTCCATTCCATTCTACTCGCCAACCAAACAAGCCCCTAGTGTCTCTTCTATTATATGGAGATTGCACGCCTGAGAATTTACACTTCATTATGCGATGAATTTATTGAGTCGAATTGAACTTTTCTATATAAAAACATTGTGCTCTTCTAATGTTAAGATTCTAGTTCTGCCATTGCATACAACTGCATATGATCTGGCTAGTAAGAATAAATTTGGTATTTATTTTCAAAGGCTTTGGTTTGGTTCTCCACTTTATGTTTTTTCGGTTACATCTTATTCAACTCAACTCACTACGCCATAGATGGCCTGTTGCAACAGAAACTGTCTGGGGTTGCAAGAAAGTGTTGCAATTTTTATGCAAATATTGATCTGTTGCATTACATTTGAAAAAGTGTTCAAAAAGTGGTGCAATTGACAAAAATGCATGTTAAATACACTTTTAATTGCAACACTTTCTGTTTAATGTTGCTCATAATGATCATGGATAGGAAAAAATTGACGGTGCCAATTCTCCCGCCTTATAATCGACGAAAAAAACTGTTAAAAAATTAAAAATTAAAAAATAATATACATGAACAATAACAGGGTATATAAACTTTCCCCTTTCTCTCTCCTTCACATTTTCAGTTATATTTCCTACTCCTCTTCCGATCGATTTCTCCGGCCTTTCTTCCGATTTCCCCTTCTCTTCCAATTTCTGTTGACGTTAACCCGTTGTGGCTCCGTCATCGTCGCTTTGTCTTCACCATTTTGACGTCAAAGCATTCTATTTTCAAAACCTAATTTCACCGAATCGATTCTCAAATCCATTCCATCTTGTAACATTGGGGAATCAATCACACATCTCATTTGTCTGTGATATTGATACTAGGTATGTTATATTCTTCTGGGATAGGTTCTAAATTTGAGTATTTCATTTAGGGAAATTGTAGATTGGTTCTAAAATTGAGTTTGTGATTTAGGCAAAATTGGAATAATTGTGTTGTTTGGAAGTTAGGAGATGACCCTTCTAGGTTATTTTCATCTGATTTCAGTTTTTTTATTAATCACAGCTGCTCTTGATTTATTTTTTTCCATTTCCCATTTGAAAATCTCCACTTTAATCACAACTGCTTTTTTGTTTAATTTTTTTTTCTCAGATTTCATTGTGGATGACAGATAAAAGATGCTTTGAGCTCACTTCTGTTGATGTTTCCTTCCGGTTGTTTTTAATTTCAAAAGCTAAAGGGATAAATGAAGCAGAAAGATATTTCAATAGTAGCATTTCACAAAATCTAAAACGATCTAAACATTCAATTATTGGTGTCTTTGGATTGGTGGTTTTTCATGTTAGATTTAGCTATTTGTGATGCCTTAATCAGCTCTTTGTTTTTTTCCCTTGTTGTTATTGATGATCTGTTACTTACTTAAATTTGAGGGTCATTCAAGTTTTATTGCTCGATCATAAATACATTGGTTCAAAAAACAATTTTATATTTGGAAAATTTGTTGATATGCTTTGATTGACTACAATTGGTTGTTCTAGATTTAGCTCTTATCTGATATTGGAAATCCGAATATAATTCTTCTGTGTGTTCTCTCTTGTTTGTTTTAGTTAGAGTTTTGTTCATTCTAAATGAAGTTAATTATGTGTTTTTCGCCTAAGCTGGTAGATAAACATATTGGGTTTGCTGATCATTCCGAGAATTTGTGTTAAGTTTTGTTGAAGCTAAATACTTGAAAACGGCAAAAGATTGCCCTTCGTTTCCTATCATTATAGATGAGCAAAGTTGGTTTGCGGTCATTTTCCTTCTATACTAAAAGCAGGGGTTAATCTGTTACAAATCTAAGTTTCCTACTTTAGTATGTGAGACTTTTCCATAACATTGTGAAACATTAGTTTTATGCGCGATCACTTTCTTTTCGTTGAATTCTCTCCAGGTTCTTTGAATTTGGGGAAGTAATGAACTACAAAAGTGTCAGAAATATGATCAAACTCGAACAATAAACTAAATTATGTTTTGAAAATCCAAAATATAGAATTTTTAGAAGCTATTGCTCTTCCTTGAGATCTTATACTCTTGTCCATACAATTGGATCATAAAACAACATGTGAATCAATGTTGAAAGTTTTTATATGGCATGATACTAACAGCATTGGTCGTAATTTTACATCAAACGATATCTTCTGAATAATGCTGAGGTGTCTACTAGATTTTGGAATGTAATCCCAATGTTGACTGGACTAATTACTCTGCTACTGCATCTGGTTATATAAAAGCAAGGGTCTTTGACAAGGCCCTGGAAATGCTGAAGAAGGTTGAGGCATGTGTAATTACAGGCTGTGATTTTGATTAATTTTATTACTGATTTCTTCATGATCTGCTTGCTTTAATTCTGTAGCGATGATTTTAAATACTTTCCCTTTGCTTGACAATATCTTGATTATTTTGTGTGGTTGCTTGCAGCTATCTTCAGTATTCTGATCCTATCTTCAGACTAAAGCGCGCCTAGGCACGACTAGGCTCTCGGGCGAGCCCTTGCGCCTTGAGGGGTTTTAGACTAAATTTTGCGGGCCTACAGCGCCCCAAGGCGCGCCTAGGTGGCCAAAAAGCCTAAGGCGCGGCCTTGCGCATTGAGTGCGCCTCAGCGCCTTGACTACTATGATCACAAGCCAACGGGAAAACTGAAGTGATTTTGTATGAACCATGTCTATGGTTGAGTTTCATCATAAATTGTGTTGTTTGTTTCTTAGTGTAGCAAAGTGGAAGACTGAAAGAGGATAAGCTGCTGATTCCTATTGAACAAAGCTTTCCTTTCATAATGAATGAATGATATGTAAGTTTTCCTATTAAATACATACATTTGGATGTGAAATATATCTGATTATTGAAGTTGGTCTTGTTTGATTGTATATATTTTTTTGAGGTGCACAAAGTTCCCGATAGTTGAGTTTTTTTTTCTTAATGCCTGATGATTCTAAGGGCGCTGACCTGATCTGCACCTGCATTCTTGAAACGGTACTATTACTCATAAAAAGTTTAAATCAATTTTAAATTCTTTATATACAGTGGCGTTTTAAAAAATAATTGCAAATATATATGTACTAATGGAGTTGTAAAAAGTGATGATGTCCGTTGCTTCGGATGGGTTTAGCAAAATAGCGATGGATAACTGGAGCAGGTGGAGGCACTGAAGAGATTGTACCAATAGCCTAAGAGAAGCTCTGTGGCTGCCAACAGTTGATTAGGGAATTCCCTACGCTTTCTTGCATTGAGCATAAGTTAGATCTGGAATCGCTGGTATCAAAATCAGACTTCTAATTAATTCATTAATTCTTCTTCTAATCACCTTCTTGAGCTCAATTTATTTTAATTCTCTCGCTTTTACAGATGTAGAGGAACAGAAGAAAGTGGCGTCGCAACTTTAGGAGTTGATTAGGAAGTTGACCGCCATTCTACTTCAGATGATGATGAGAATGATATTTTTGCTCTAAACAATTTTGTTGCATAGCCTACTTACTAAAGCAGAGTGTTGGTTGCCTAAGTTTCAGGTGAATAAAGCACAAACTAACCAAGTTTGTCCTTAATCTACTTCAAATCAATTGCCTTCTGTTATCTTTCAAATGGTGCTTTTATTTGTCCTTGCATTTATGTTCTATGTTGTTTCCCAATGTTTGATTGGGGCAGGACTTTTTAGATAACACCATCCTTACAAGATAATTCTTTCTTGAGAGACTATAATGTTCCTATGGAATAGAACAAATCATGAAGCTAAAATGAGATATCAGAAATGAGATATGTTGATAGTAAATATCTCTGAAATTTCTTGGGTTTCATTGATTTGTGTGTAACTTGCTGCAGTCCAATATAAATAGGTTTGCTCTGCCCTTTGTGATTTGTGTGGTCTCTCAAACATTTGAAAAGCTTGTCTTTTTTTAAAAAATATTAATATAACTATGTGTTTGATGATGTGGCAGGTTGGCAATAAATCTCTGTTTCTGTGACTTGAACGATAGTTGAGTTTATCATTTGAGATTAAGAATCTCATAGCCGTTGATAGATTGAAGAATCTCTTATGTTATTTTCAAGCAAGATCTCTGTATGTGGCAAGCATGCTTACCTCTTAAAATTGGCGAGAAGAAACTCGGTTTTTTATGATTTGATTTTTAATTGGCTTCCATTTAGGGTAAAAACTCGATCTTATTTTGGAATCATAAATTGTTGTATTCCTCATATTGCTTCTACCCAAGGTTGTCATGAGGTATTTCCAAGGCCTAAAAAGCAATTTTGCTGTTCAAGTTGGTCTTTTTTTCGTTCTTCTAGAAGATTTAATTTGTCTACAGGGACTTGAAAATCAATGATTCCATGGCTACAAGAAAAGTGATATTGGTGCAAGAGAATGTATATTTACAGCATTTAGTTATTTTGTAATTTTTCATCGGTGCCGTAACTATATTAAAATTATGATTTTACTACAATCTATGATGCAATCAACTTAATTTTTCCTGAATTCAAAAGTAATTAATGTTTTTCCTTAGCATGGAGACAGTGTTTCATTTTTCATTTTTTTGCATTTTAAAAATGTTTTACCCATGGTATCTAATGCTCAGTCTGTTTTACTGTAGCTGGGTTTTTCGTTGTAAGGGCAGAAATCAATTGTAAACAGGTCTTTGCGACAAAGTCAGCTTCTATCTATATAATCTCTGTTACTATTTCCCTGATTACATTTCATTTTCTGAAGATATGTTTCATTAAGGGTTTCACCTAGCTGAACTTTGCTATTTAATTCTTTACTTGCATTGTTATTTAATATTAATGTAATTCCTATTCTGGTCTTGTTTCTAACTTATTCATTATATTGCAGGAAAGCTGGCGTAGACCTAAAGTTATTGATTCCAGAGTTTGCAGAAAGTGCAAAGGATGCACTTTGATGCCCAATGTTGGCTATGGTACTGACAAAAAGATTCGACATCTTCCTAATGGTTTCAAGAAATTTGTCGTCCACAATGTTCAAGAGCTTGAATTATTGATGATGCATAACAGGTGAATTGTGATTTTCTTTCAAATTATATGCCGAATTGGAAATGGTTGCTTCTCTGCCCATGTATTTATATATTTATTTTTAGTATATTTTCCCT